>JABMCL010000865.1:0-230000 GCA_018857735.1 Alviniconcha marisindica | reverse complement strand
CCCCACACACACATAAACAAAAAAAAACCACAATGAAATACACAAAATCATCACCACCTCTCTCTAAACCCAAACCCCCCCCCCCCACACACACACAAAACCACGGTTTTTACTCTCTCTTTCTCTCTTTTTGTTTCACCTTCTTTTTCTCTCCCCTCTTCCCCTCTTCTCTCCCCTCTCTCTCTTCTTTTCCCCCCCCACAAAACACCCCACATCCACATACACACACACTTCCCCCCCTTCCATCTCTCTCTCTCTCTCCCCTCCTCACCCCCGTGAACGAGTGCTGGGGGGGTGGGGGGCAGGGGGCGTGCGTACGGGGGTTTTTGTGTGGGGTGTGTGGGTGTGTGTGTGGGGGTGTGTGTGTGGGGTGTGTGTGTGTGGGGTGTGTTTTTGGGGTTTTTTGTGTTTTTGTTTTTGTTTTATTTTTTTTGGGGGTGGGTGGGGGGGTGGGGGAGAGGGAGGGAGCGAGCGAGAGGGGGGGAGAGAGAGAGAGAGAGAGAGAGTAGGGGTGAGAGAAAGAGAAAGAGAGAGAGAAAAAGAGCAAAAGGCAGAAAGAGGGGAAAAGGGTTTTTTTTAAATTTTCCCGATATGAAGGGCCCTTAAAAATGGACCTCCCCCCATTGAAAAGGGCTATGGCCTTATATCAATCAAATCAGTGAAAATTGTCAGTGTCAGTGTCTCTCTCACTAAACAGGATAGGTACTGAAGTTTCGTGGTCCAATCCCGGGGGGGGTCAGGGACGGGCAAAAAAAAAACCCTGGGGCCAAAAAACAGAATACCAACGGGACAGAAGGGAACCCTTTAAAAAATCACATTTTCAGTCGGGAAACTCGTTTTCCAGGCGCGGCAATGGATCGTGTCCGGGGTTTAAACGCGCAGATCTGTCGAGAATTTGGAACTTGAGGGAAAAGTGGTAAAAGAAAGAGAGGGAGAAAAGACGGGCCCGGCACAGAGGTGGCTGGAGAAGAGAGGGGGAGAGGGAGAGGGGGGGGGAGAAAATAGAGAGAGAGAGGGGGAATAGAGAGAGAGAGAGAGGAGAGAGAGAGAGAGGAAAAGAGAGAAAAGAAAAGAAAAGGTGAGAGAGAGAGAGGGGGACAGAGACAGAGACAGAGCCCAGAAAGAGATAGGGAGAAGAGCCAAAACAGACAGACAGAGACAGACAAAAAAGGTAGGGGGGAGGGGAGGGGGGGAAAATTAGGGTTTCCCGGACAGACAGAGACATACAGAAGGTTTTGCATTAAAAAGGCCCCAAGAAAAGAACATGTGCAGGCAGGGGGAAAAGGCCAAAAGAATTAGTAATAAAAAAACAGAGACAGATCGGGGTGGGGGGAAAGTGGGGGGGGGGGGAGACTGAAAATTAAAAAAGGAAAAAATTTGAAAAGACGGGACAGCCCCCAAAGACAAAAAAATGGGTAGAAAAACCCCCAGAAAAGACAGAGAGGGGGGAGGGGGGAGAGAGGGGGGGAAACCCCGGAAAAGAGAGAGAAAAGAGGGGGAAGAGAAAAGGAAAAAGAAAAAGAAGAAAAAAGAGAGAGAGGAGGATAGAGAAAAGACAAGAAAAAAAGGAAAAAAGACCAAGAGACAGACAAGGCAAAAACAGACGACGGGCAGAAAAGATGTGGAGAGGGGGGGGGGGAAACCCCAGTTGGGGGCCCAGAAAAAAACAGAGCACAGACTGGGACAGAAACCCACACGGGGGAAGACAAAAACCCCAAAAGGAGAGAGGGGGGAAAAGGGGGAAGGGGGGAAATTTAATGTTGGGGTTGCCCCCCAGGCCCCCCCTCCCCCCCTCAAGCCTTTTTTTTTCCAAAGGGGAGGGGGAAACTTTGAAAAGCCCCAGGAAACCCAAAAATGCAAATTAAATCAAAAGAAGAAAAAAAAGGCAAAAAGAAACAAAGGAGAGAGAAGAAAAAAGGGGGGAAAAAAAGAGAGAAAGGGAGAGTAGAGAGAAAGGGGGAGAGGGGGGGAGAGAAAAGAAAAGGGGGGAAAAGAAAAAGGAGAGAGGGGAAAAGGGGGGGGGGAAAAAAAATAAAAAAAAAAAGGGAAAACCGAACTGTATGCGTTTTTCCAAGCAGGCAAGAAAATAAGAGTTGCGGCTTGCTTCAGTCTTGGATTTTAACCTTCCGTCAACCGCATGGGGTCACCTCAGAACCATGGAAGGAAAGAAGAGAAGCAGCAGCAGCAAAAAATAATAATAAATAAATAAATAATCATAATAATAAAATAATAAATACATAATAATAATAATTAAAAAAAAATTAAAGACCTAAGACTAACTGCGCGTTAGGAAGCAGATCATACCCACCACCACCCCCACCCCACCCTATCCCCTCCACCCCCCACTGTGTAACACACTGGTACTGGGGGAATGGGGCCAATACCAGCGTCAGCCTGTTTCAGTAAAGCAATGACGGTGAAACTTAGTAACTCACTGCTTAATGTAATCGCAGATCTCCTTGATTCCTGGAAGATCACATATCTTCACCCCGACGTGAAACTGAAAGCAAAATTGATCAGCAAAGTTCGTTATGGCAGCTGTTTGTAACGACTACACTCGTTCGACTCACACTGACATGATGTGGACTGCGAGACCAGCGGAATGCACGAACTTTTCCACGTCCGTGTTTAGCAAGCTGATATATGAGAGAGTACAAACCATTCCACGTCGATATTTTGCAATCTGTGAGAATGTCTTCATTCCAGGTCCAGGTCCAGCGAGAAGATACTTATATGACAGTGTACGAACCAGGCCACGTCCAAGTCTAGGAGGCCGATATGGCAGTGTACGAACTATGCCACGTTCATGTCTAGCAGACAGATATGACAGCGTACGAACCATGCCACGTTCATGTCTATCAGATAGATATGACAGTGCACGAACCATGCCACGTCCAAGTCTAGCAGCCAGATATGACAGTGTACGAACAATGCCACGTCTAAGTCTAGCAGACAGACATGACAGTGTACGAACCACACCACGTCCATGTCTAGCAAGCAATTATATGATAATGCACGAACCATGCCACATCCACCTCCAGCAAGCAGATATATGATAGTGTACGAACTATGCCACGTACCTGTCTAACGAGCAGACATATGATAGGGTAATGTAAAAACCACGCCACGTCCATGTCTAGCAAGCAGATATATGATAGTGTACGAACCATGCCACGCCCATGTCTAGCAACAGTCTCCCGTCCTTGCTTCACCCTCTCGTCAAAGCTCGCCTGAAACATAGCAATTGATCGACATGCTGACATCGATCATCACCATCGACATCAACATCAAGTTACCAAATCGTTCAGTGACAACGTCAGTGAAACCATTGGTCAATGAACCAAAACAAGTAATATCAGTCGCGTTAGATCACACACACACACACACACACACACACACACACACACACACACACACACACACACACACACACACACACACACACACACACCGCGATAATTCTCCATTTTACAGTCCATTCCTCTTTAGTTTTGCTAGTGTCAACACGTAGGCTATATCTAGCCTAACTGTCAATTTGAAATGTTAACAATTGTGGCGGCGTGTCGTCACGGCTTACGACTACTGGATCAAACATTGCAGGTTCCCGGATTCGGGTTCCGCACGGCGATCATTTGTGTCCACACACACCCCTCACCCCCACACACACACACACACACCCCCTCCTCCAGACATGAGAAAATACCGAGTGAGACTGCAGAGAGAGAGAGAGAGAGAGAGAGAGAGAGAGAGAGAGAGAGAGAGAGAGAGAGAGAGAGAGAGAGAGAGAGAGAGAGAGAGAGAGAGAGACAGAGAGAGACTGACAGACAGACAGACAAATATACAGACAGAGACAGAGAAGAGGCAGAGAGGAGACGAGCACGCCAGCAGGAGAGAGAGGAGAGAGAGGGGGGGGGAGAGACAGAGAAACAGAGAGAGGCTTACCTTGGTAGCAGCAGGTTCAGGTATGCTATGACAGGTGGGACGACCGGGGTCAGTGGTGCAAAGACCCAAGGAGTGGCACGCTCTGTCAGGAGACTCATCCTCGGCAAGTCTGTGCCAAAAACACAACCAGTACGTCTCTTACAGACAGGCCGAAGACACAACCAGTACGTCTCTTACAGACAGGCCGAAGACACAACCAGTACGTCTCTTACAGACAGGCCGAAGACACAACCAGTACGTCTCTTACAGAAAGGCCGAAGACGCAACCAGTACGTCTCTTACAGACAGGCCGAAGACACAACCAGTACGTCTCTTACAGACAGGCCGAAGACGCGACCACTACGGCGTCTCTTACAGACAGGCCGAAGGCACAACCAATACGTCTCTTACAGACAAGCCGAAGACACAACCAGTACGTCTCCCCAGTCTTACAGACAGGCCAAAGACACAACCAGACGTCTCTTACAGACAGGCCAAGACACAACCAGACGTCTCTTACAGACAGGCCGAAGACACAACCAGTACGTCTCCCCAGTCTTACAGACAGGCCGAAGACACAACCAGTACGTCTCTTACAGACAGGCCAAAGACACAACCAGTACGTCTCTTACAGACAGGCCAAAGACACAACCAGTACGTCTCTTACAGACAGGCCAAAGACACAACCAGTACGTCTCTTACAGACAGGCCTAAGACACAACCAGTACGTCTCTTACAGACAGGCCTAAGACACAACCAGTACGTCTCTTACAGACAGGCCGCCGAAGACACAACCAGTACGTCTCTTACAGACAGGCCGAAGACACAACCAGTACGTCTCTTACAGACAGACCAAAGACACAACCAGTACGTCTCTTACAGACAGGCCAAAGACACTGACAATCAGTACGCCTCTTACAGACAGAGCAATTCCGACAAGACCCAATCTGTGCCAAAGACACGAATATGCCTCTTACAGACAGCAATTCAAGACCCAGTCTGTGCCAAAGATACAAAGTGGCGAGTGGGCCTGAGTCTTACACACAGAGCAATTCAAGACCCAGTCTGTGCCAAAGATACAACCAGTGCGCCTCTTACACACAGAGCAATTCAAGACCCAGTCTGTGCCAACGGTACAACGAAGTGACGAGTGGGCCTCAGTCTTACACACTGACAGAGCAATTCAAGACCCAGTCTGTGCCAAAGGCCAAAGACACGAGTATGCGTCTTACAGACAGAGAAATTCAAGACCCAGTCCGGCTGTGCCAAACTTGACACAAATATGCCTCTTACAGGCAGAGCAATTCAAGACCCAGTCTGTGCCAAAGGCCAAAGACACGAGTATGCGTCTTACAGACAGAGAATTTCAAGACTCAGTCCTGCTGTGCCAAAGACACAAATATGCCTCTCACAGACAGAGAAATTCAAGACCCAGTCCGGCTGTGCCAAAGACACGAGTATGCGTCTTACAGACAGAGCAAGTCAAGACCCAGTCCGGCTGTGCCAAAGACACGAATATGCCTCTTACAGACAGAGAAATTCATGCCCCAGTCCGGCTGTGCCAAAGACACGAGTATGCGTCTTACAGACAGAGCAAGTCAAGACCCAGTCCGGCTGTGCCAAAGACACGAATATGCCTCTTACAGACAGAGAAATTCAAGACCCAGTCCGGCTGTGCCAAAGACACGAGTATGCGTCTTACAGACAGAGCAAGTCAAGACCCAGTCCGGCTGTGCCAAAGACACGAATATGCCTCTTACAGACAGAGAAATTCATGCCCCAGTCCGGCTGTGCCAAAGACACGAGTATGCGTCTTACAGACAGAGCAAGTCAAGACCCAGTCCGGCTGTGCCAAAGACACGAATATGCCTCTTACAGACAGAGAAATTCAAGACCCAGTCCGGCTGTGCCAAAGACACGAATATGCCTCTTACAGACAGAGCAGTCTCTGTCAAAGACACGAATATGCCTCTTACAGACAGAGAAATTCAAGACCCAGTCCGGCTGTGCCAAAGACACGAATATGCTTCTTACAGACAGAGCAGTCTCTGTCAAAGACACGAATATGCCTCTTACAGACAGAGAAATTCAAGACCCAGTCCGGCTGTGCCAAAGACACGAATATGCCTCTTACAGACAGAGCAGTCTCTGTCAAAGACACGAATATGCCTCTTACAGACAGAGAAATTCAAGACCCAGTCCGGCTGTGCCAAAGACACGAATATGCCTCTTACAGACAGAGCAGTCTCTGTCAAAGACACGAATATGCCTCTTACAGACAGAGAAATTCAAGACCCAGTCCGGCTGTGCCAAAGACACGAATATGCCTCTTACAGACAGAGCAGTCTCTGTCAAAGACACGAATATGCCTCTTAAAGACAGAGAAATCCAAGACCCAGTCCGGCTGTGCCAAAGACACAAATATGCCTCTTACAGACAGAGCAAGTCAAGACCGTGCCCAGTCTCTGTCAAAGACACGAATATGCCTCTTACAGACAGAGAAATTTAAGACCCAGTCTGTGCCAAAGACACAACGAGTACGCTTCTTACAGACAGAGCAATTTAAGACCCAGTCTGTGCCAAAGATAGAACGAGTACAGCTCTTACAGACAGAGCAACTCAAGACCCAGTCTGTGCCAAAAATAGAACGAGCACGCCTCTTACAGACAGAGAAGTTCAAGACTCAGTGGGGCTCGACACACCCTTTCAGTCAGGCAAGCAGTTATAGACCCCAAAGACGAAGAAGTACCACTGGAAAATCATGTGAAGAAAAACTTTGGTTAACTGGCTTACAAATACCCGGAGAAGTACGGGCCATTGAAAAACTGAGACAGGGAAAAAAGACTTTAGTTAATTAAAAGACTTACAAATACCCAAAAGACGGAGAAGTACCACTGAAAAAGATTTAGGAAAACCGACTGTTGTTCTTAATTTTCAAGTTGAAGCTTGTGGGCATTTAAAAAATAAAAATAAATAAATCATCCTGTCTAAAAACAACAACACTTTTTAATTTTTTAGTTCAGTTCAAGATGGTATATACGTGTCGTAGATACCATTTCAGTTTCACTGATGTTCTTTGACGGTCACGGTATGTGCGAGTTGACACTCGGTAATGGGATGAATAAAACTGATATTCTGTAGGCTGTTCAAACACTGACAGGCACACTCGCACAGACACACGGCATACACGCCGGCACACGCCGGCGGCACACAATGATACGCACTCGCCGCACACACACTGACACACACACTGACACACACACACTCAGTCACACTCACACACACACACAAACACACGCACACACACACCGGCACTCAACACTGACATCACACACACTGACCGATGTGACATACCATTAATATTACCGCCCAGTTTGATATAGACTCACACTGACACACGCGCGCGCCGCGCATACGGGTCCTACTGACACACACACACACACACACACACACACACCGGCCGGACATACACACTCACAGGGGTTCCAGCGTATGTGAGTGCGTGTGGCGGGTCTTTGTTAGTTTTAACACGGTACTAGCCTGCTGTGGCGGTTTTAAATGTAGTAAGTATTTATATTCTGCACTGACTATGATCAGTTAATTTGTTGGTTTAATCTAGTGTCTAACGCCTCCCTGGTTGTTTTGTTTTTCCTCTGCCGAAGCCCTGTATGCCCTTACCGTTAATACCGTTATCGTAAGGTGGTTGCCGGGACATTACTGATTCAGCCCGCGTTGACCCCTCACCTCCATTGATTCCCCGACCCAATGGCTCACCCCCCCCCCCCCCCCAACCCTCTCCATTCTTCTCCCATGAGGGTTGTTCAGTCCCCGTCTAACAGCAGTGTTTTTTAACTAGTAGTTTTATTTTTTACTCGGGATTGTTACCACTGACGCAATCAGTCGGTGACGTAGTGACTATCAGTCCGGGCCGAGTCAGAAGCCGGCGACGTAATGCCAGACTGAAAGACAAGACAAGAACAATTTAATGCTCCGAGAGAGTGGTTCTCAGCAGATGGAAGGGACTTTCGAAGTTCCTACGTACAAAACGAAACGTTGGAGAACAAAAAATGTCGAAGCCTCTTCTGTCGAAAGAAATTACCGTTTCATGACATGCGCCTATGGCGGCCATGTTGTGACCCACATTTTAACCGCAGCATGACTACATATCGTAGTCAGCACCCAGGTCCCTTAGCTGTTCCGATCGATGCATCAAAACCATCCAGTCTACATACTCTGTAGTTTGCCGCAAAGCATCAGTAACAACAACCACTCAAACACCGTTGCCAGTGATGCCGAACACGCCACAAACTTGACACGTTGACAAAGACGGGGGAAATTTTGAACGATTCGAAGCAGCCGACTAGCATTCCGCCATTTTCAACCGATGAGAGCTTGAAATGCTCCGGTTCATATTCCCCATTATAGGCATAATGAGGCCTTAAAATTCCTTTCATGCACATAAGATGAGTGTGATTCTATCCTATGAAAATGAAAATACAGCTGATATGCTTCAAATAACAAAAACAAGAAACATTACTTTCCGCTGCTTTGCAGCCATTGCTACTACGCGCCATTGTTGATACTGGCCCACATCACCAAATCTCTCCAAAAGAACCATTTCTTCTGAATATAAATAGGATAATTTAACATGACGTGCGCGTCATTAGTTTCACGATGCATGTTTAAGATTATACCAAGAGTTAATATCTGGTGTGCGATCGAAGTTTATTCGTACATTCGTGGTGCGTAGCCGACATTGGAAAACTCGACTGAATGGGACGGGGTAAATTTTATTTGTCGCATACTCATTCCCTTCAATCTGCACATGCACTCATAACTGCTAGATAGATTGTAACATTTCAGAGATGTTTTACACTATAAATCTGAACAAACGTGCCGTCAGATTGCAGTAGAAGCAAAATAATATTGGGACCCCGAACCACTTGGAGACGCCATTGGAGAACGAAGCGATAGCGAACAACAAAAATTTCAAACATTGAATCGCCACATACAGGCCCTTATGCCAAAAGGATGGACTGAAAACGATAATATTTGTAATGATAAAGTTTATGAAAGACTTCTGTTGCGGTATGAAGCTTCAGTTTTCAGTAGACTTTGGGCAAGACGAGTTAGAAAAAATAGTAAACACAAAGAGGAAATCGAGGTATGGCGTCCGATGGCAGAATTTGTGTTTTAGTCACATCAGAAAACTAACCACAAGTACCGCGGAACAGTACATCAAGCTTCAGCACTGTATAAGCAGGCAGATGAAAGGTTAATTTTAGTTAATGTATCAACTTTAAGCCTTCATTTGTGTAATATTAAACGTTTTGGTCGATTTGGGCCACGGTACTCGTTTCCCGAGGTGTAATAGGTAGAGGCTTTTCGATCATTTCTTTGCGTAGCGAGTGTTTTGGGCCTTGAAAAGAGTATCAGCTTACAGATTAGAAACGTGTGATTCCAAAAATATATGATGTTTACATGTTTTTGTGCTTTATTGAAAAATGCGAGACGGATAACTAACGTCAACTAACACAGAATGGGCCCAGTGAGGCTTCGCGAGGGCCGATTTGTGTGCGGCCGCGCGTGGCTCTCCTTGCGGCCCGCGCAGAAGCTGTAAATAGAAAATTTTCACCGGCGTTCGGCACACGCTGAGTTCTCGCTTCACAGTCGACACTTCACCGTCTAGTTGCTCTCGCTACTCGCTACTCTCGCTAACTCGTAATGTCTGATGCTGCCGCTGCACCCGCTGCTAAGGCCCCGGCCAAGAAGGCGGCCAAGCCCAGAAAGCCGGCCAAGCCTGCTGACCACCCCAAGTACAACGTCATGATCGCCGCCGCCGTCGCCGCTCTGAAGGAGCGTGGTGGCTCCTCCCGCCAGGCCATCCTCAAGTACGTCATGGCCAACTACAAGGTGGGAAACGAGGTGACCAAGATCAACGCCCGCGTCAAGACAGCCCTCAAGGCTGGCGTCAAGGCCGGCACCCTCAAGCAGGCCAAGGGCACTGGTGCCACAGGATCCTTCCGTCTGGGCGAGAAGAAGGTGGCCACCGCCAAGCCCAAGAAGGCAAAGAAGCCCAAGGCTGCTGCCAAGAAGCCCAAGTCGCCCAAGAAGCCCAAGGCTGCCGGTGCCAAGAAGCCCAAGTCGCCCAAGAAGAAGCCTGCCGCCAAGAAGCCCAAGTCTCCAGCCAAGAAGGCCGCCAAGCCCAAGAAGGTGGCCAAGTCGCCAGCCAAGAAGGCTGCCAAGCCCAAGAAGGCCAAGACCCCCAAGAAGGCTGCCAAGAAACCCGCCAAGAAGTAGACTGATTTCGTCCAGTCTCCGCCTCTGGCCGTTTTCGGCTACTTGACACCACGGTCCCATACTTGTATGGGGCCACCCTCATTTTCCCGAGTGAGATAGACATCTGGTTGCCAAAAGTTGTTGATTTATTTGTTCGTAACTGTTCGTTTTTAACCTTGTGTGTGGCTTTTCGTGTGTGAAATGACTTTAACCCTCCCCCACCAAATAGTCATCCATTGTTGGCTTATTAATCTTGCCCTCACCCCAAGCAGCAAACCTGTTCACCTTTTTTATTTGTCGATTCCCTACTTTTTTCTTCTTCCCCCCACCCCCCTTTTTTTAAATTTTATTTTCGTGCGTTTTGGGGGGGGGGGGGGGGGGGGGGGCGGCGGACGGAATTATTAATCTTCATGTTTTTCACAGTTATGGGAGTGTGAAAGCCTGCCACCCGAATTTAGGCTTATGCTACGGTCATTCTCGTGCTTGGTTTAGCACTTAGTCGTGTTGTGTTGTGACTGCGAGATAGAATGCGTGAAAGAGCGAGCGGTAGCGGGAGGGTCAGAGACTGCGTGTGAGAGTCGGTGCCGCGCGACTGAGTGCGTGGAAGGTGATGGACGAAAGGGGAGGGGGGGAAGTACACTGACAAAACTGACTCAATACTATTGAGGTGCACTACAAAGTCAATCTTTAGTGTGGTGGTGGTGGTGTGTGTGTGGTGTGTGTGTGTGTGTGTGGGGGGGGGGGGGGGGGGGGGGGGGGGGGATGGTAATCACGTAACTAGATACGATATGGGGGGGGGGGGGGGGCGAGTAGTGAAAGTTTAAAATGCACTAACCTACATGTTTTTCAAAGTTATGGGAGTGTGAAAACCTGCCACCCGAATTTAGTCTTATTCTACAGATAACAGCCTTTCTCGTGCTTGGTTTAGCACTAATCAGTTGTTTTGAGTGGTTAAAAATAGTTTTAATACACCCAAACTGACTGATACTTCATTTGACGGAGCCACGATTACATTCGGCCACTACTAAACGGCCTAAAGTGTGCCAATGAGGGCCGGTAGCATTGCAAACCCCTGGGACAGAGTATCGTAACATTAAAGACCAAAGAGTATTATAAGAAGGGGGAGAGAATGTGAGAGTGAGACAGGGGTCAAGACAGAGATAATTTTCACGTATTTATCATAGTTTCATTTATTTATTTTAAGATGTAGCTTCCTGAGCCGATGTGTCAGAAGACAAACTTTAATTTTCATGCATTGTATAATCGTAAACAGTAAAGACTGACTTATTTTATATATAAAAATCTCGTCCTTGACTCAGCAACTTACAACTTGATGATGATGGGTCCAGCAGCGTCGACGAACTGTTTGCAGAAGCTGTGGAAGGGGTCGGGCAGGTAGGAGCATAGCCTGACCATGGCGTGTGCCACACTCTCGTTGTGCATCTCGCTCGTCTGCTCCACCAGCGCCACCAGCACCGAACACGCTGAGCAGTACACGAAGCTGACTCAGTACAGTACTGTCGTTGTGCACAGGTAGTACACACACTGAACTGACTCAATACTGTCGTGCACAGGTAGTACACACACTGAACTGACTCAATACTGTCGTGCACAGGTAGTACACACACTGAACTGACTCAATACTGTCGTGCACAGGTAGTACACACACTGAACTGACTCAATACTGTCGTGCACAGGTAGTACACACACTGAACTGACTCAATACTGTCGTGCACAGGTAGTACACACACTGAACTGACTCAATACTGTCGTGCACAGGTAGTACACAAACCGAACTGACTCAGTACCGTGTTGTGCACAACTAGTACACAAAACTGACTCAATATTACAACAACAACAAAAAAGACTCAATACTGATGTGCCGCACAGGTAGTACATAAACTGAACTGACTCGGTACTGTTGTGCGGCACAGGTAGTACACAAAACTGACTCATCAGTTACTACACAGAACTGACTCAATACTGTTGTGCACAGGTAATATACTGACAAAACTCGGCCACTGTTGTGCACTGACAGGTAGCACACAAAACCGACTCAATACCTTTGTGTACAGGTAGTACACAAAACTGAGTCAATGGTACACAAAACTGACTCAATACTGTTGTAGGGCACAAGCAGTACACAAAACTGACTCAATGCTGTTGTGCACAGGTAATACTGACACAAAACTGACTCACTACAGTTGTGCCGCTCAGGTAGTACACTGACAAAACTGACTCAATACTATTGAGGTGCACTACTAAGTCAATCTTTAGTGGTGGTGGTGGTGGTGTGTGTGTGTGTGGGGGGGGGGGGGGGGGGGAGGGGAGGGGGTCATTGGTTTTGAACGCTCTGCTAATCACGTACAGATACTAGGGGTGATCGAGCGGTGAGCGAATTCTGTCTAAAACACTTAATTTTACAAGGATTGTTTGTAGTTTAGGTTCAGTCAAAAGTCAGACCCGTCCAACAACCGCTAGGCTGGTCCTTGCTACTGAGAGAGAGAAAAAAATGACCACCGACTGACATACGTCATTTTACAGCGTTTCACAACTTTACACACGAGTTGCCGGAGTGGCTATAGAAAGGGAAAGTAAAGAGGTGGATTTAAAGAAAGCGGCTGATGCAGCCGTGAAGGATGAAACGCTGACTGGCAGGTGAAACGGTAAAGGGAAGGGAAGAAGCGAAAACGAGTGCCGGAAAAAAAGTGAAGTCAGTGCAGCACTAGTCTATGATGGCAGACGGCCGCTGGGGCATACAGGCAGTGGAGATTTTGTTTCAGTGTTGCTTTTCGTCCGCAGCAACCATTAGGCTTATTAGGGACGTGGAGCCGCCCGGCCAGGACGGCCACCTAGACTTTGGCACCGACACAGCTCCTGAGTTCTAACAGCGGAGATGACTAGACAGCAACTTAATTCATAGATAATCTTCACTGAGCCGTCCGAGAACAATCAGTCAAAGTGGCGTTTCTCGCTTTTGGATGTCACAACAGATGCTGACTGACTAGTCAGAGTGTTTTTTTAACGCCCTGTGCACCATGGTTAAATATATCAGGACGAAATGTGTCACCTTTATTATCTTTTGCCAGGGAAATACATAATGTATGTACATGCAGTAACTAATCAACCGCCACAAACTTGAGACGCTTTTTCTGCCAACACGGAGCCCCCGCTGCGAGTCAAGTTGCTGACAGTTGGGCCCTGACTAAGATAATATATTCATGCATGACTTGATAATAATATTTATGCGTGACTTGCTCGTGTATTGTTCAAGGCTAATTCTTGACTGACTGGCTAATTACACCAGTCAGTAGTAGTCAGAGTTTCGACAGTGTTATATGCTTCTTCTTCTTCTTCAATGCTGCTTTACGTCCACAGAAACCAGAAAGTTTATTCGGGCCCGCCGGGGAGCCCAGGACGGCCACCTCGACTTTTACACAGCTCCTGAGTTCTGAGCGTTGTATGCTGGTCCTCGGCAGCCTACTGATTACTGAGCTGCCGCAGATTGCGTCAGTGTAACTATAAGA
This sequence comes from Alviniconcha marisindica, assembly GCA_018857735.1. Classification (NCBI taxonomy): domain Eukaryota; kingdom Metazoa; phylum Mollusca; class Gastropoda; family Provannidae; genus Alviniconcha; species Alviniconcha marisindica. The sequence continues at coordinate 216,273 of JABMCL010000865.1, read as the reverse complement.
GAGCGTTGTACGTCTCAAGCCGTTCGTGGCCGGTCTGCCAGCAGTCTTACTCAGTGAGGCCGGGTACAACAGGCCGTATTATAGAGATCCAAGTTCGACTGCTTGAACTGGAGATAAATAAATCGGCCAGCGGCCGAGTGGGCCGTTCACGTCATTGTCAGCCATAACCAAGCGTCACGAGGTCTTTACGTGACACTACAGACACCGACTCATAGTCAGTACTCGTGTCATCACAGCTTTTTTTTCTTCTCTTTTTCTTTTGTTTTGATAATGATGCATCACTTCTTTCATTATTTAAGGTCGCATACCCAGTTACTGTCCATAAGGGCAGGCATTCGAATGGCCGTCTGACTTCAGGCAGTTCGTACTTCACACACTAAAAACTAAAACAATACAAACAACAACAACAACAACAACACACAAATACACCACCAGACTCAGACACCAGCACCTGCAAACCCATCATCAACGTTGAAGAAGATGGACAACACGGACATGACCAAATGAGAGAGGATGGTGGGTGTGGCATGGGTACACGATGAGGTGTGTGTGGGATAGGTACAGGGTGAGGTCTGTGTGTGGCATGGGTACATGATGAGGTGTGTGTGGCATGGGTACATGAGGGGGGCTGGTTGGTGTGACATAGGTACGGGATACGGTGTGTGGGGGATGAGGGAGACTGATGGGTGTGGCATGGGTACAGGATGAAGTGGGTGTGGTATGGGTACAGGTGTGTGGGGCATATGTACAGGATGAGGTGGGTGTGCGGTACATGAGGGAGGCTGGTGGGTGTGGCATGGGTACAGGATGAGGTGGGTGTGTGGTACATGAAGGAGGCTGGTGGGTGTGGCATGGGTACAGGATGAGGTGTGTGGGAGATGAAGGAGGTGGGTGTGGCATGGGCACAGGATGAGGTGTGTATGTGGGATGGGTACATGAGGGAGGCTGGTGGGTGTGACATGGGTACAGTATGGGTGTGACATGGGTGCAGGATGAGGTGTGTGTATGATGAGGGGGGCTGGTGGGTGCGACATGGGTACAGAAACAGAGAAGGAGGTGGGGTCAAAGGGCAAACTCACTGGCACAGTCTGTTCCTCCATTGACACCGCGAGCATTACTATGGGAGACTCGAATCTTGGCTTCTATCACACCCGGAACCACAGACAGTGCCAGCACCATGCACATAACACCCAAGCATGCCATTCGCGACCACTCCATTGTTTTCACTGTTGCCAAACTTGTTGCAGTGAAACAAGTGTAGCAGAACAGCTTATATTTCAGTACGTGGTTAGAACTAATTGAAAAATCTGGAAACCCCCAATATCCAGTAACTGCAGAATGACTATTCAGTGAACACAGAAAATTAATCAGTTGAGACAAGTAAAACCAACAGTGGATCTGACCATGTAATGTGCCTGACACACACACATATATATATATATATAGCCTACTTAGTGACTGTGATCTAACCCCAATGTAGATAAAAACAAACCCTTGATTAGACACTCATGTTATGCTGTGCAAAACACAAAACAGAACTATAAGTACATGTCCGAATAAGATTTAATCTCTATGATAGTCGATGTGTGATTGTTTTGAGTGGGTGGGGGTTGTGGGGGAGTATGTTTTTTTTTTTTTTAGTATGCTATAACATGACAGTATGACATACTTTGCGGCGGGTGTGTAGCATCATGATATTGGAACAAACTGTAAAATCACTTCATAAAATTTCAATATGCAAGGTATATTAAATTGAGTCAGAAAGGCGTAATATTATTTTGTGTATAATTATTGCCTTTAGTTAACCCCCCCAAAAAAACAACAACAGCAACTTGCTAACGAAACGTGTATCAGCTATCTGCTGTAAAAAAAAAAAAAAAAAAGAGGAAAAAAAGGATGTGCCAAAAAGCAAGGAAAACAAAACAAAAAACAAACTCACCCAATGATAGTGATTTTGGGGTTACTGTTTTTAATGTATATTTTTGTTTTGCAAGTTGACCCTTTAATTTCTTTTAAACTTGCATAGCATTTTCATTTTAACATGCCTCATATTCATCACACAAAACAGCTTAAACACAAATATTGCCGCTGCAGGCCACTCACTGACATTTGTGTTTATTAAGAATGACCAATTCACGGCTTTCTGTAATGGGATAAATATTCTGTAATTGCTCATGGCAGAACAGGGGAAGAAGAGTGTGGAGGTCTATGATAAGTAAGTAGGCCAAAAGGTGTGTAACACTAGTCTTGTGATCTATCTTTCTTCCTTGGCCTGGTTCACAAGTTATCATTACTGATTACCATACTAGGATCAAGTAGCAGTAAAGAAGGCGATATTTGATAAAAAAGAAAAAGAAAAAAAAGAAGATAAGTGTAGTAGTTGAGTGCAACTGTCCTGCCTGGTACATTCTAATAATAATAAAAATATTTATACAGCGCAAAGTCTTGTCCAGAGAGGCTATGTTCTAAGTGCATACAAATATACACAGGCACTGCACACATGTGGCACGAACCATGTAATGGTTAAAAACAGTGCTGCAACCACTTTGGAATGCAAGTAAGTTTTGTTTGGTTGGAAAAAAAATAAAAAAATCTTATCATTATTGGTGTAACTTGCTGACACATGTTGCTTTACAATGAAAAACAATACCCATAATTATATGTATAGGCTAAGGCTAGATATGCTTATATATATCTATTTATATATATATATGTATAACAATAGCAATATACTTTATTAATCCCAGTGGGAATATACATACACTGGTTTCCTGACTCATGCCACTGAACAAGATTTTGCACTTTACATATACTTTAATTATTATCAATCATTAATAAAACAAATATATTGTCTTGAACAATGAGCTGAGTGACTCTTCCAGTTTGGTTGAGCGAGAAAGCATAAAACAACCCAGTGCAACACCACTCACTAAACTCCTTCACCCAAAGCCAGACATGTCAGTGCCCGTGCATTGAGACACGGCATGTAAAAAGGTTGTGTTGCATCCCTTTCATTACCATATATATCAAATTGCAGTAAAATAAAAGTGATATTTAAGACAAAAACTTCTTTCTTTTTTTAAAAGAGCGTTTATTCTGGTTTTATATTTACATTCATGAAGTACACTGCATCTCAGGAAATAAGCGCTAGCAATACATGTATGTTATTTAAATGTTAGTGGCAGTAATTAACCTTACATTGTAATGCAAAAAGAAACTGGGAATACACAACATAATTATTACCTCATGTAAAATATTCTAAATGTAGATCTGGTCACCACCATATTCTGTCACATTCCAGTGAATGTTCTTCAACACTGCTTATTCAGCCAATAAAGGTCTAGGTTGCTGCGATTATAGGCTGATGGTATTAATATTGTGATTAATATGATTATGGAATTATGTTAAATAATGGATAGTTAGGTGTGAGTGTGTGTGTTAGTTTGTGTACATATGCTTGGTTGTAGGTGGGCAATGTGATAGTTTTTAACATGGGTGTAAGTGTGACTGTGTTTTGTGAATTGTGAAGCAGTGGAGGGTAGAAATATGATTAATGACTGTGTACTTAATTGATCTCAGAAGCGACGTTTTACAATGTTGGTTTCCTCCTTTATGAAGACTGTACACCTGGTTTTCAAGAGATGAATTACATGTGTGACCGTTCTCAGTGTGCCTGCCACTTGGGCAGCCACATTCTATCTTCCGGGGTTGACCTAGTACATGCTGTATTTTTCATGCATCCAAACAACAGCAGGGCTGCCAGTGTTTGAGATTTTTAGCATGCACACAGTTCTTCTCTACCTTTGTGTACAGAAATGGCAGCAACTGAAAATGACAAAAGTGATTCCCAAGTTGTAAAGATCACCAGTAGATTAATTTTTTTGTCGTTGTTGTTATTAGGTATGACAGTGCCAGTATCTTCATTTGGTGTTGACATGAACATGTCAGTCAGCAGCAAAAAGTTGAAGTGGCTACACTTTGGGCAAGCTAGACATAGAAGAGTCTAAGGGAGATGACAGACAGAGAAATGTTGACCTAAGACTTGCCCATGGCATGAAATTGGCAGAACTTGCTCGTTTCATAAAATCAGCTGCTGGTTTCATAAAATCAGCTGCTGCTTTCACAAAATGCATAAACAAATCCACATAAAAAAAAACTGGGTAGTGCTATGTCTGACATGTGCAAAATGCTGCCAAGTTCACAAATTTGAAAACAACTGACCACTTTATGAAACAGGCAAAAAGTGACTGCTAATTACACAACATGGGCAAATTCGTTAATTTGCCACTCCCTGTAATACATTATATCAATGAAAAGAAAATGATACTCAACAAACAATACAGTCACACATCACAAATGAAGACCCAGTACTTAAAGGATTCATATTTATTTTATTATACAAGCATAAAAAGTCAGGCATTCAACAATAAAAATAACAAATGCAGATCAACAGAACTTGCACATTATGTATTTTAAAAAAAGTAAATAATGCATTTCTGTACAAAACTCAGTTAACTCTTTTCAGTGTGCCTCCAATGCTAAGTCCATTGAGGAGCACATTAGATTCTCCCACATTCAACTGCAATGAAGACTACTATCATTCAAAAATAAAAAAACAAAACCCATAACAGAATAAGGAAGGCTCAGGCTATTGAAACTATGATTCAAATGAATACACCAAGTCAGAAATGACCCCCCTCCCCTAACCTACCCCCTCCCCCCAAATACACACACACAAACATGCTGCTTTTTTCTCTGCTTCTCACTTATTCACAGGCAGTCAGAACCATGATAGCCCTATCTGAGCATCATAAAATACTTTCGCCTTGTTGTTTAAATCATAACATATGTGGACAAATTACATTTACAGTGCATGGTCAAGTGTCAAGGTGAGGGAGATTTACATGGAAGTGCAAATGTGACTGTCAGTACCAGGCTAAAAAGCGCCTTCATCTCAGAGTAGTTGACAGGAAGCTCTATTTTTATATTTTTTTAATGCAACAGCTGCACGGACATGTCTGCTGCAAATAAGGCTGCACACTTTTGTAATGTTTTACCAATACTTGGCATATGCATATATATATATACATATATATACCCCCTCCACCCACCAACCCCTTCCAGTTTCACCAACATGTTAGTTTGCACCGTTGTTTTTAGTTCATGCATAGCACTTTGACCCTCATACAGGTATCACACAGGGATTCAGCGCATTAGAAATGTATTTAATATTATTATTACTCCTTCATCTGCATTTTATTATGGGACCCCTCCCCATCCTTCATCTGCATTTTATTATGGGACCCCCCCCCCCATCACCATCAACAAATGCTGGTCACTATTTGATGACTGTCTGAGTGCACACCTCAGCTTACTGGTAATTTTGCAAAGGTAAATGTGCGAGCTGCCTGTTCAGTGCAATAAAAAGAAGCACAGTGCAGCTTTCTGCATGGAGCTGCATTTGTGCAGCTACAGTTCCATGCTAGAGCTGAATGAAAACTTTCAAAAAGACTATTGTATGGGGGGGGGGAAAAAGCAGGGGGCGGTGGTGTGGTGGGGTGGGTGGTGGATTGGTGGGCAAGGCATAGTCCAGTTACACCATCAGATGACATTGTATCTCTCCGTTTCAGCAGCTGCTGCCACTGCTGCTTGCTCCTTGTGGAAACAAATCTACACAGTTCATTGACCTCATGGAGGTCCTCGTGGACTAATACTACCATCCAGAAAGTGTTCTGCTAACGGTAAGCCTATAACGGAACGCCCTTAAGTTTCACGTCAAATTCTGCTTGAAGATGAACTGAACTGTTTCATAGGCAACGATGGGAAACTTTTGAGACATGGACTGAAATGCACAAGGGCTTCCCAAACTCTTCAATTTCATCCTGAACTGAACTAATCTCGAGACACAATCACCGAAAAGTATCTCCTGTACACACTTTCTATGTATTTTCGGTTCTTGTTAGACACATTTGTCTCAAAAGTAATCCTGACAGTCCACGGGACTGTGTCCGTAAGGAGCTCCACTGCTACACTGTATGCTAACTACGGCTACAGACAAAGAAGCATTTGAGGGGTAGTGAAACCCACACTGCGCACCAGCTATGAATAATCCCTCCAGTGAGACAAAAGATCTAGCAACAGTCTGCCATTCCAAATCACTGTCATTTGTTGACCACAATGATTGGTGTGAGGTATCCAGTGTTCAAAACTGTATTCTTAAAATATTTAGAAAAAGGCCCTTTTCTTGTGTGCATGATCATGCATGTGACTACTGCAAGTCAGTCTGCTGCATAAATCATCACTGCTGGCACAGGCTTTCAACTTTTAGATATTTTCTACAATCGTAGCTTCTTCACACGAGGAGCTGCCGCCCTTGTTACATCCGTGGAGTGCCCTCTGGCAATCTGCATTACCTCACACAGGAAGCTCCTGTCATGTCGATGGTCGTGGCTTTAGTATAAGTTTTCCCGTCTGCAACAGAACAGTCCCAGAGCACCACTTTAGAGTTCATTTTGTTTGTTTGGCACAAGCCATACAGCTGTGGGACATTTCTTTTAAATTACAATCACATGCTGGCTCTGTGTTAATTTAACTTCTTTGAGGGAAAGTAGGGGCTGCTTACTTGAGCGAGGCCAAAGCAGCTATGTGAGCACTGGTGCCAGATCTACCATAGTTACAGTGTCTACAACATGCTGTGATTATTTATCATCACTATAATAAATATTAATATATTGTATGAGGATGGGGGTGGAGGAAAGCAAGCCCCCCCCCCCCCCCCCCCCCCCCCCCAAACCACACAGGCTTTCTTCAAATCATTTCTTTCAGCCTCTGGAACCTGTGAGTGTGAATGACCTGTTGGCTCAAACTGTCAAAGCCATGGACATTATGCTGTTGACCACCTGATCACCCAGAGAAGAGAGGTGTAGAAAGAGGCAGCACTTAGGAGTGACAAAGGGTCATCACTCAGACCAGGACCACAAATGTTTCAAAGGCAGCGTTGAGGAAACTTTGGAGATGTGGGTGAAGCGCTTACAGGCTTTGTGCCTATGTACCCTCTTGCACTGAGCTAAGCTGAGCTCTGTCTGTCTGTCTGTCGGTCTCTCTCTCTCTCACAAAGCTGAATGCCCTCCCGTCAACACAACAGCATGCAAATGTGATGTCTGATTATCACCCTGAATCACCTCCTGAAAACTACAGCGCTAAAAGCAGACAAAATGGGAAGTACTGCAATGAAACATTAAAAGTAGATTGAGGTGTGAAAAAAAAGAGAAGGTTGATACTTACATCATCACATGACATGTTATATTCTCCAAGAACAAAACGGCATCTGGAGGCAATACTGCCGTCTGTCAAAGATAATGATTCTTCAAAAACAAAAACAAAACCACACACATATATATATAATACACATATAATACACACACACACATAAAAAACAAGAACTAAACAATGGACACAAAAACAAAATGGAGTTTGAAAGCCACGCCGTTTCATATACTCCTGTACACATATGCAGACACACACACACAACCACTGTTTCAACACAAGGCAAGTGGAGACTTGCACAGCCAAGGATACATGGATGGTGCCACGACTCTCTTGTGAATGCCAAAGAGAAAGAGGAGGAGAAGGACAAAACAGCTGAGAGCGAAGACTGGATGATACAGCAGAGACTGCAAGAACGCCACCTGCAGCAACACAAGTTACATCCCTGTCACTTCCTCATGTGAAACATGGGCAATGGTTTATGACTGCACAACTCAGTATCAGCAGGTTGTCTCTTTGCACCTCTCAGGAGTCTTGTCTGCCTCACTCTCTCTCATTAGATCTCGCAGAGCACTTTCTGATAATTATGACGATCATAATAAATGACTTTGGGCCCTTGTCAACAGAAAATAAATATATGTATGATGTACTGAGAGCATGAGACCTTCTGAATGAACTCTTTTTAGAACTACACCCATGGCAAGAACTCTTGGGACAGGTCATGGTGATCTAAAGGTATCACATACTTAATGCTGCCAAATTTCAATAACCTGCATGAAAGTGCTCGTAATGAATCATATGTTATGAATTAGCCTGAGACTAGTGAGAGAGAACCCCCTCCCTCCCCTGCCCCTTTTTTCTTCTTCTGAGACTGAATGCGGATGTATATAACCTGATTTGATAATAATTACATGCACAGATATTGTTACAACAATTAATATCAAATAATTCATAGTTATTATACCCAGATAAAATTTGAAACACATTCACATTTTCTCAGTGCATTTATGTGCAACTGTGAATCAAACAGGGGGAAAAATATACCTAGAATGAACTGTAATAACCACTATACATAACGATTCTTCCAGTTCTATAGCAATTAGAAACTATTGCTACCTGTAACTGTGTAACTGTAAGACAGTAGTATTAAAACTTGGGTCAAAATATGCTGCAAGAATGAAGTATGACATACTTCTGACGTTCTAGGGTCCCAAAGCCATGCCCATGCTCCAACAGCAGTCAGTATAGAGATCACAACCAGCAACACTGTAGAACAAAAACATGAATCAGGATCAAAACACACAGATGTTAAAAACATTTTTTTTTTTTAAAAAGCTTCGAGCCTTTGTAACAGGATAAAACAAAATGACATTAAAAAAATAAAAATAAAAATTGTCACAAATGCTTTTATTAGTTTTAACAAACACTGAAACAGTAAGGGCATAACACAAGAGCAGTGAAACTGTAGAAAAATTACTTTGTCGTTTTATAAAAACAACATGTAAAATTCTATGAAGCTTTGAAACACTATCATTTAAAATTTGTTTAAAGAAAGACTGGTAGCTTGTTACCTTACCCCTTTGCCAGAGCACGTCTCCCCCCCCCCACCACAACAACACAAATTACACTATAATATATTAACGGTGTTACATTTTAGCAATAGTACCAACACGACAACAGAAAAAAAAAGGTATGTGAGCATGTGCCAAAAGGTGCTGCTTAGAAGGTGGACATTAGGGTGAAAAATAAAAGCAGAAAAGTCATTTAGCAAGTAACACCATTTAAAAGATAAGTCTTTTTTATATACATTTCAGGTCTAAAAAGATAACTTGATGAAGCAAGTCTGAGAAAAAGACATTTAAAGACGGACACCTGAATCTGTCGGATGCAACACCGGACACAATGTTTGTTTTGATTTAATCCTTGAATTTAATGACTGCTATCAATCTGTGGGGAAAATAAACATCCATCGTTTATAACAAGACAGTAAAACTTAAATTGACTCAATTCACTTTTTATTTCATATTCAAAATCATAACAATGATGTCCTGTGTTACATCCGACAGACTGCCACTTAATTTTTTTAATAAAATGAAAATGAAACACAACACTGAATCAAAAATAGGATGTGTTTATTAGAATTTATGAAGCATAGTTGTTTCCATGACTGCAGCATGAAATAAGGTCATCAACGACATTTTTTTACATTTTATCTGTCGGATGTAACGATTATTGGATGGACATAACATTTCCCATGCTCACAATACACAGCTTATAAAATAACAGTGCTGATTTCCCTACACTGCAACAAAATGTTACCAGCTGTTTTAGTAGTGGTTTTAATGACTGCAGCACTAAACAAGTTGCTTGTATAATTGTAATTTTGTCAAAGGCCCTTTTTCAGCATTTTATCTGTTGGATGTAACAACTCTATGGTGGACACAACACTTCCTTTCCTGTAAAACATATGCACAGCTAATAAAATCACTTAGTTTCCTACATCTGACAATTGCTGTAAATACTGAACAAGGCGAAACCATTATTTAAAGTAATGCACTGTCGGATGCCTCGCATATCAGAGGACACAATGGAATATGTAACACTGGACAGTCAGTATGTGACTTAGAAAAAGTACAGCCAAGTTGTCATTATTATCCTTTCATTGACAAAACAGAAAACCATGTGAATTACAAATGTACATTCACCCTATACCCTATTGTTAACAGCAGGTAAAATTCAATTACGAAAGACATTGATTTGGCATTCAAGTCTCACTACCTGGAATAACAACTGTAACACATTGTAAGTAACCAGAAACAGTAATGCAAAATCTGGAAACTGATGACAAAGCATAGAGAATTTCCATGTTAACACTAATTCTTCCCATCCTAATAAATTTAAAAGATTTGTTTTCAGTGAGTTGGCACTCAGCATTGAGACATATCTTATTTCTCTGCTGTTCCTAAGTACTGCAGTGCTTCCCAGGACGAATCTGGCTTCATGCTCCACTAATGTTGTCCCTGCTGTGTCATGAAAAACACTTGCTCTTGCCCTTTTGGAGCATCGACCTCTTTAGCCTGAAAAGAAACATGCATGTGTACAAAATAAGGCAATATAACAACTGTTTTGAGGATATGTCTCCTTATTTATAGGTATGCAACTCTGGAGACCTACATGCATATAAGATATTGTGTGTGTCTGCACGCGCACGTGGTGTGTGTTTTGACATTCCCCCGAATATATATACATATCTATATCAGACATTAGGTAATATTAGTTATTACTAATATATATATAGTGCTGTAGTTGAAACATAAAAACACAAATACCAGGTTACCCCCTCCTTTTTTAAATTTCTGTTCATTTGGTCTTTTCATCCCTACTAACTTCCACCCCCACCCTACATTGTGCCACAGTGTATTGTATTTTGTGTTGTATGAATTTTTTGTCTTCATGTGACATGTTGCATATTTATAGTGAATTGTCACAATAATTCTACTTTATATGCTGCACTGTATTGTATTTGTACTGCAATGCACATATAAAACTACATCAGTTAAGAAATTCTATTCTGGCTTTCACTAGTTTCAGCACACACTTTAGAATGCATCTGTCCTGCTAGAAATAGAATCAAAACAACAATAACAATATGCTTTATCATCCCAGGGAAATGGAAGGCCTGGGAAGATAAAATAATTTAAAAAAAACAATCTCCCTAATCACAATGTTAATGTCATGGTAATGCTTCTTTTCTTTTTCTTTCTTCTTCTTTTTGTTGTTTGTGTGTTTGTATAAATTGGTATAAATAGATAATTTACGGCTATGCCTTTTTTAAACTCTCAGTTCACATCACAGACGGCAATAATAAACCTGTAGAGTTGCAGAAGTGTATAGAGGAGTAAGAATTTGTGTCATGGCATCATGCTGTTCCGATCGACTGAACAAATGAAAAAACCGCTGTCCGACAGCGGCAAATCAACTCCGAAACGTGTGCCGTCGTAAACACGGGTATTTTCGCCATTACGAAGTAAACACTTGAACGTATAAGTTTTTCTCTTTCAGTCGAAACACTAAGAAAAAACTTGTTCGTTGATCGAAACGTGGACATTACTGTGCAAAATTCGGTCACTCGCGATCGAAACACTGACCTTGTGTCATCCGAGAAACAGCGGGCTATCGAACGAAGACATCACTTTGAATTTGCACACTGCCGACCGAAACCTGTTTAATAATGGTCACTTCGCTTACAATTGCGAATGAAAATGCAAAAATAACGTTGTATCAAAGAAAAGTAACTATTTAATCTGTCGGACGCAACATCACATTTCGATCGAAACTGTAAAAAGGTACATGACCCAAATCGAAAATTCACTCACCGTTCCTTGTTGGCACCATGTTTGAAGAGAAAGTAGGCGCAAAGCACTGTGGGTAAACATGGCCGCGCTTTGTGCAAAAAGACCGCGGTCACAAATTCGACGTTTATCCCCAGAATCGGCAATTTCTTCGATCGTAACGGACTGACAAAATAAAAACTTGAAATTTAAACTTGAAATTGTTTATTACGAACGGAATCCAACGCTTTTATTATCACTGCTTTCGACTAAACACTGATTTTAGCAACAGCTTCTTTGTTTCACCGCCCACAAGTCCGCAGTGAATAGTAGCAGACGAACGTTTTGTCAGCATCGGAACCGGACCCAATGCGTTTCGATCGAAATAAACATATGTTTATTTCAATTATTCAGAGTTTACAAATAGTTATGAGCCGTTTTCTCAAGCATTAAAAAGCTTTGACTATGTCCTGTCAGGCAGCAAAGGGAAAATTGCCTAAAGAGAAAGATGCAAACAAAACACAACTGAAGCGTGCACCCGAAATGTCCACCCTTCCTTTGCCGATTTTCGGCCGGACTTGGTGTAAATTTCATATTTTACTAACTCAAAACTGACTTTGGGAGTCAAGTTTATCTTTATTATCCTTTGATGCATACTCTTTCAGATAAAGTTAGGTTGTTCAAGAGAAAACTTAAGCCTGAAGAAGCATTTACGACCAAAAAATGGATGGTCCTCGCCGAGCACCTTTTGGCACAGGCTCATGTACATAACTGTATTTAGTGTATATAATTATTATAACCTATGTGCATATATATGCACACAAACATATATATACATCATTTTACTTACTCCTCCACCCCCTTGCTGCTGGCTGCAACTTGTCAATGACCTCTGTTAAGCGCCTTTCAAATGCCTTCAAATCTGACAAAAAAACAAACTCCAATTCAAAAGGCACTTAAATTTAAAGTGAACATGTATGCATACAATCAACAACCAATACAAATACCAAAAACAACAATACAACATTGCAAAACAGGAACATATCACAATTTTCTGGTCTCACAAAGTGACATATTAAACTGAAAATACAACAGTGACAGCTCAAATATTCCTTTCTTCATCTTGAATGATAGTTATTGAATGAAAATCAGCACAGTGTTGCATGTTTATTTGTGTGCACAATTTGGTGGCTCTGCCTTATGTAGAAGTGGAGATAATGAGCTCTAAACACAGCATCTGTGGTATTTGAGCAGCAAGGCTAAAACGACCAGGCAGTAGAGGCTGCACAAGCTGTAAAGCCTTCAGTACTGAAAAGGGTTAAGTAGTTGAAAACGGTTCTGCCAAACTGGCATTTAAATCTAGATTTCCGCGGTACACGCTCTCCTCGGTTATTACCCAAACGCATACTGTGGAATGATAATATTCTTCTTGTGAAGAGACTGCCATACGATTTAAAAAAGAAAAAAAGTGCCAGAACTCCCGTATACTGTCTAGGTGAGTAGATCTACAGAGAATATTATTTTTAAACTTTTGGGAACCAGTTTTATAAAGCCGTTCATTGACATCAACTGAACACCGATTATGCCAGATGAGAAAAACAAAGCCAGGAACAGCAACACTATCATGCTGGTCATTGACTAACAAGGCACCCTAGCATGAAAATGGACAGTCAAAGACGTTTGGACCTTAATGTCACTGAGCAGATTTTACCTTCTGTCTGTTCTGCCATTTTGTTTACTATCTTAATACTAGAAACTGGGAAAACGTTTCGACGAAAAGTAGAATTTACAGCAAACATCCTAACAAAGAGACACATTTCATGTCAATCAAATTTCACGTATGTAAATGTATGGTTATACTTCTGTGTTATAATTGTATATTTTTACACCCACAGTCATTTAAAATTGACACATTTAGTGCATTTAGACAATCTCGTTCCAGTCAACCGGAAGCCGATTAATGCTTCAGGTAAGCAGCTTGGTGTTGCTTCTTTAATTTGCTAAATATGCGGTCGTTTTCTTGTTTTTTGCAGGTCATTTAATGGAGGTAATTATTTTCAATTGGTTCATTCTGTATTGCAGATAGCATTTGTTTGTTTTTCGAGCTGATATAAGCGTATTTGGCGAGTTTCGCGTGATTTCAGTTTTCAACATGGCGGCGTGCTTTTTCGCGCAAGTGCAGTGAATTTTGGTTATTTTGCTATTTATCAACATTTGGGATGCATTTTTGGAGTCAAGCAGCTCACACCAATCGCAGGGAAAGGTACAGGTAGTCTGAAAATTCATATAGCCTTCTACCCAAAGACACAAACGACCCTCTCTCTCTCTGTGTCTCTCCTTCTCACTCTCGGTCTGTCTCTCATTATCTCTCTCGCTCTCTCTCTAGTGTCTCGACTCGGTTATTTAGTTTGAACCAGACACATTCGTAAGAAGTGGTAACAGATACCGACAAAAATACCAGCAGAGAAGTCTAGAACTAGGAGTAGGAGAGCATTCTCTTGCTTAAATCTGACTCGTCATTCTTAGTCTCACAGTTTCTAGTTTTAGATTTTTGCTTATTTGTCCTAAAAATGTAAAATTGAGTTTTTATTGTTATTATAAATATAACATAAATGTAACTTAAGTCGGACTAAATTCTGCAACTGAACAAGACCTTTTCTCATAAATGTTGATCCCAGGGTGTCATTGTCACACCCACAGTCACAGCATCGGGTGGCCTTTTTCAGTTTCTCAGTGTTGGTGACACTTGATAGGCCAGCATTGACCATGAGTACACCAAGTAAAAACAATAACATACATGTAACAAAAGGTGTGTACATTGTCTAAAGGAAAAGAAAGAAAAGTTTTGTTGGTCTTTATTCTGATATTGCAATAGTGATCCTGATTAAATCTAATATTTTGCCTAACAGTAACAGCAGTATTTTTTGTGTGTGACAAATTTTGAGGGGTCATAATCATCGGAAACTTGTAAAGTTATCCATAACTTCATGCAGCTTCAGACTCAGAGTTCTACTTTCTAGAAACAGACACTAACTCAAACAATGAAACACACACACACGCACACACACACACACACACACACACACACATTGATGGAAAATACCAGACATGTGAATTGTGATGTAGTTTGAGTTGTTTACTGTTGTTCTGGACTGGACTGGTAGAGCTCAACATCTGTACAATTATTAAAATTGTAAAAGGTAAAACAAATTTCACATGGCAACTTTACTTGCTTCCTAGATTCATATGTTTAGGATAACTTGTTACACAGTGACCTTGAGGTAAGCTCTGTCAGTGAAGTCAAACACTATTGCTATGACTTACACTGTCACAGACACACTTGGAATGGTCCCCCCTGCACAGTATGGATAAACATAAGGTGATGTAAAATGTAATGTCTAATGAACAGTTGCATGTATTATTATAATTATATATTAATTTGCCTGAGTTAATCAGACCAATTTACATTATATTACTGTTACTAGTATTAATTTATAAATATGTTTAATCACCTTGACATCACACCATTGTGTGTTACTGTGACAGGTTTTCATTTTGCTGTAAGCAAAATGTCTTCAAGATCTGGACGTCGCACTCGCAGCCGAAGCAGGAGTAGGAGCAGAAGCAGTGGTCGAAGTCGCGACTCGCGTAGAAGTAGCCGGAGAGAAGATGAGAGGCCATGGTTAAAGAGGAGCCAGAGTCGAAGTGTATCTCCAAGGTCACGGTCACGGTCAAGATCACCTCGACGCAGAGTTCATCGAAGCCGAACGAGGTCACCACCTCCTCGCCCAGTCATGAGCAAAGACCCAAAATTTTTGAACTCACGCGTTTTTGTAGCAAATTTGGCATCAGACAAGACCAGCAATGCAGAACTGCTTGCCCTGTTTGAGAAGCATGGAAAGGTTTTAGGTAAGTATGATTGATAGGCCAACCCGTTAGCTGTATTTTTTATCGTTTTACTTTGAATCACAATCATTTGTGTTAATTCAATAATATTTAATAAAAAATAATACGTGTACTTATTTGATGCAAGCGTTACTTAATAATAATAATAAAACTATTTATAATGTGCTGAATCCCTATATGATTATACATGTGCGAGGCTCAAAGTCAAAGCACAATAAATGCACAACCTAATTTAATAATGCATTACATATCTTGCTTTGTCTCTCCCCTTTCCCCGCATTTACACACTGCACGCATACACACAACGCACGCACGCACACACATACACACACACACACACACATATTATCTCACAACCTCTGGCTTCCTGCTCTCTCTCAGTCTGTCTCCAGCCCCCATGGCACATTCTCTAATAATAATCAGTCAGCCGGTAAAGATGTCAGCAGCCAAAAAAGAAAAGAAAGTTTTGAACTGTGAGAGAACTGCAGTGTCAGATGTGAGCATGAAGGTTGTTCCAGACAATGGGAGCCTGAACAGAGAATGACTGGTAACCAAAGCCCTTAAGTTTCCATCATGCACAAGAAAGAGTGTTTCCATCTGTGTGAGGTGTGCACAGAGAGACATGATTGCAGGCATGGTGGCAGGGTACCATCAAAGAAACAGAAAACATAGATGGCTACTTACCCAGGGATGTGCCCACAAAGTAAAAGTGTTACTAACAGTAATAGAACAAATGTTTGAGTCACAAAGGATGGGCATTTGTTCTTCAGCAGTAGTGATGATATGCTTCATTTCAGTGTTGGCTGCAACATGTATGCACATAGTCAAACACACACAGAGTGACAGACACACACACACATGCTAATGCATACGCTGATTGCCACTGACAAATGAACAGACTTCTGTTGTACTTGTAGAACTTTATGAGATCCAGATCTGCAGATTCATATTTAGCTCAGCAAGATGGGGCCTGCTTCACCAAACCTGTGACTCAGGCATCACCTTCATGTATACGTGTGATTTGACTCAGATGCATTAAAAGTGGAAACTGAGGGGACATGTTACAAAACCAGTCAGTGTGTGAGATGCATGGTTGTGTCAGTGTTGCTTTATCTTCTGTGTGTGTGTGTGTGTGTGTGTGTGTGTGTGTGTGTGTGTGTGTGTGTGTGTGTGTGTAAAGTATGCTACAGTTGGTAGTGGTTCTGACCACTTGAAGTTTTACTGAGAGTGAGATCTTCCAAGATTTCTGCAACCAGGCTTACAGCCAACTCTGACTTCCTGAACCTTGATTAATACTGATCTGAGACTTTTTATAATAACTAATAAATTTTGTTTTTATAGCTGATGCTTTGAAACATTGTTCTGTGCTGTTGCATTGTTGAGGCCATTGCCTGTTAGTTGCCATCACAGATTTGACTGTGACTGTTATGCTTAAATTCAGAAGCTCACTGAATAACTACCAGAATTTTATCTGTTTAAAAAAACAACCTTTTGTGTGTGTGCAGTGCCCTACTTTTGTACTAAAAACTGACTAATTTTGGCAACATAGTTCCACATTCAGTCCAGTCAGGTCTTCTTCAGCTTATGTGTGCTTGCCACCTGTGTGTGTGTGTGTGTGTGTGTGTGTGTGTGTGTGTGTGTGGTGATGTGAGAGAGAGAGAGAGAGAGAGAGAGAGAGAGAGATGAAATGAATTTAAAAAATGTGAACTGTTTTGAAATAGCCAGTTTTGTATAAAATTTAAAAGTGTATTATTCCTGTGTCCATAGTTCATGGAAGTGATGGGGCTGAAATAAGAAATAAGTAAATCAGGATCTTTGTCCTTGGTTCACAAAGAAAAATGTCAAACTGAGGTCAATAATAGCCCACTTCCAGTTTTTAGTCAATGCTGTTTAAGACATCTGACTAAGGAAGAAGTGATGGCATACTGCTGATTTTGCCCCATAGGTGTAGCATTAGCACTAGCAGACAAAGTATGCTGTATTGCGACTGAAGCTTCCCAGGCTGTTTGAAACAGATTCTAAGAGCACACAGTTCAAGCCATACTGCATGTGTGGTTGGAGAAATTGGAGTATTACCTGGACAGTGACTGTCTCAGACAAGAAAAAGGGTTGTTTTTGTTTAAGCTTACAGTCAGTCTGTGAAATATGAATGATGTCTGATACCAAATTTTACAAGCATCTTTACTTTCAGTGAATATTGAATTATTAATGTTGCTTTTCACAACTTTCATGGTTTGTTTTTCAGAGCGAATGTTATATTTGATTACTGTTGTGTTATGGTCTTGTTTAAATAATGATTTTTTTTGTTTTCTTATTGTGGTTTGTTGCAGATACATTGGTCCATCACAATGGCTATGGCTTTGTTCAGTTTGCATCTGAAGAGGAAGGCAGACAGGCTGTCGAGGCTGAAAATGGGACCATGTTTCATGGGAAGAAGATCAGTGAGTATCAGTATGACTGAAACAAACATTTTTCAAGGGCCTGTACAGACATAACTGGCTTGCCTTTGGCCTCCATCTCCTTCCCCCTTCACACTGGTTTATCACATACTCCTACCCTACCCAGAAATAATCTGTTAGAATGGATCAGTAAATCTGCCCACAGTTGGTGTTGCCCTGTCAATGTTGGAAATAATACTGGGTAGTCAAAACAGGTGAAAGAAGAAAAGAAAGACACACCGCCTTGTCCAGGGATGTACCTAAAAATTGACACTGACAGGACAACTGTCCAGGCCATATGGCATGAGTAAGACAGTTGTCCTCTTTCAGCTACAGTGGTGGGACATTTTCCTGGGATGTGGCCTGCCTGTCCCTCGTAGGCCTCATCAGATACCATCTGATTTCTGGGTAGGGCAAGAGCTTGTGTTGCTTGCAGTAATCCTGACTGACCCCTCAAAAACCCTGGCCTTTTTGGCTGATTTTAATCAGATGTGTGTGTTGCTGTTTTTACATGAACCCAAACAATCCCAGGATTCAACATTGGCACAGAATTTGTAAAAGAAATGTGAGCATTTACAGGTGAATTACAAAGGTGACAAACATTCAGCTTTAGGCAAATAAACACACTTGTTTCACACCAGGCCGATGATGTGCCATGAGATAAGAGATCGGGAACACCCAACATTACTCCACCAAACACCTCGGTCACACACCTAGCGGTGAGACCTGATGAAATACATGGTCAGGAACACCCTGTACCACTCCACTGAACACTCCGGTCTTACACATGTCTGGTGAGACCTCACAAGGTAAGAGGTCGGGAACACTTCACTGAACGCTCTGGTCACACATCTGGTTGGTGAGATACCACAAGATCAGAATCATTCTACTGAACACTGGTCACACACCTGGTTGATGAGACATGGTGAGATAAGAGGTTGGGAACGCTCCATTGTACACTCAGGTCACACACCATGAGGTTTGAGGTCGGGAACACTCCACTGAAATTATGAGGTCAGGAACACTCCTCTGAAATTAGGTCAGGAACACTCCACTGAACACTGGGCATGTACCTGGCTGGTGAGACCCCCTGTAAGAGGTTTGGAACATGACCCCATGTAAGGGGTTTGGAACACGACCCCATGTAAGAGGTTTGGAACACGACCCCATGTAAGTGGTTTGGAACACTCCACTGAACACTTGTCACACACTGGCTGGTGAGACACCATGAAATAAGAGGTTTGGAACATTCCACTGAACACTGGTCACACACCTGGCTGGTGAGATATCATGTGGTTTGAGGTCAGGAACACTCCACTGTGGTCACATACATGGCTGGTGAGACACTCCACTGAGACACTGTGAGGTAAGAAGTTAGGAACACGCAACTGAACACTGGTCACACACCTGGCTGGTGAGACACCATGAGGTGAGAGGTCAGGAACACTTCACTGAACACATGGCTGGCGAGACGCCACGTATGGGAGGAGTAGCAGATGGTAACCTTGAATGAAGGTAATAAGAATTAGTGTGTCACTGTTTTTCAGTTTTACGTCATTGGTGAATGAATATCCTTCTACTTGTACTGTTGTAGCATTGTGAACAGATTTTTTTCAGGCAGCATCCAGTAGTCAGTCTGAAGGTGTTAAGAATTCTGTGCAAGAAGTGACAGTGGAAAACTAAATAGAAAAAACAACTGACAAACAGAACTAACAGGGAACAAGTCTTCTCTTGACGTCAGCACTGGCCTCCTGACCTGCAAACCTTTCATGCAAATTGGTAGTGGTCATGTTGTTATTGCGCAGTGATGTTTGCAAGAGGCGCGTTGTGTTTGCTTAGCTCATTTTTCAGTTTTTGAGTGATGGACATACAAGAGCTGGTTTCTTTTGCTGTAGCGTTATGATATTTTGATGAAAATGGATTAAAATCTATGCATCATTTTGTGTTGTTTTCCATGTTTTAAACTGGACCAGTATTGTTGAGTTTTCTCTTTCAGTCTGTACAGCAGCTTGGTATAGATTTGAACTTGCTATATATGCACCATTCCTTTGTATTGCTTGTTCTTGTGTGGGAACTCGTTCTATGAGATGCTGTGAAATTTGATGACGAGACTGGTGCCACTTCAGTACTGCAAGTGAGCAATGGCTGAGCAGCAAGGTGAAGTGCGGAAGAGAATGGAGGGAGGGTCAGACAAAGGGATAACCAGACATCTGGTTCCTACAGCTTCAAGGGACAAGACCAAGAAGAGTGAGGAGATGTGGGCCAGACATCTGGTTCCTGCAGCTTCAAGGGACAAGACCAAGAAAAGTAATGGCCAGTCGCCTGCCTCCGTGCATGGAACATGAGCTTCTTGTTCTGGGCCTGTGTAGCCAGCAGATGTATTGTACTGGCGCAGACCTGTGGTGGTTTAAGTGTACTTGTATTGTACCGGAGCAGACCTGTGGTGGTTTAAGTGTACTTGTACCGGAGCAGACCTGTGGTGGTTTAAGTGTACTTGTAATGTACTGGAGCAGACCTGTGGTGGTTTAAGTGTACTTGCACACTCTGTAACTTGTGTTCAGTGTTGATTGCTTTTCCCTTTCAGAATGTAACATGGCAGCAGAGGGCAAACGAGGAGGTGGGGGTGGAGGACGGCCTGGAGCAGACAGACCCAATGAAAGGTAAAATGCTTTATAGACGCAGCTCTGTCAGGGGACTGGCAGCCATTCTTTGGAGTTTCTGACTGGGGGAAAGGGATTTGTCTTTCAACCCTTGGTGTCTGTGTTGCAAGGATAGCCCTGTGCATAGGGCAAAAACATCAGCGGGGAAGGATGAGGGAGAGAAGCATGGTGGTGTCAGGATGTCATTCACAGTATTATGGCTCTCTCCTGCTTGTTCTGGCCGCTATACCTGCCTGTAGTGTAGTGTTTGTGGAACATTCAAAGTGGTATAGTTTTGTAAGTAGCTGAATACATTTTAATTTTTATGGGTGCACATATGGTCACCTGACAAAGTTGACAGATGGGAATTGTAGAAGTGATGACAAATGATGCAAATCGACAGCCTAGTTTTTGAAAGCAAAATGATCCTTAATAGTGTACTACAATACCTGAGTGAACCTGTGCATTAGCTAGAGGGCTGCACATTTTGATGGAATGGTAGACCACACAGTTGAATGCATTTAGTGGAATACTGAACACCATGGTGTGATTTGTGAGTGTATTTTTTTCTTGATGAATATGATTGCAAATATTGATCGTTGCAGACCATACGGAAGTGATTTTATGTAAATTTTGATCGTTACAGACCATATGGAAGGGATTTGTATAACTGTTGATTGTTACAGATGGTACAGAAGAGATTTTATGCAGGTGTTCATTGTTACATACCATACGGAAGAAATTTGATGTAAACATTGATTGTTACAGACCATACAGAAGAGATTTTTCATAAATTTTGATTGTTATAGACTGTATAGAAGAGATGTAAATTTTGATTGTTACAGACCATACGGAAGAGATTTGATGTAAAGTTTGATTGTTACAGACCATATGGAAGAGATTTGATGTAAAGTTTGATTGTTACAGACCATACGGAAGAGATCGTTCTCCAATGCGAGATCCCTACCCACCACCCTTCAGTGACCCGTACATGAGACCAAGGGACCTGCCTCCACCTCCTCGGGACCTGCTCCCACCTCCAAGGTGGCTTCACTGTTTGTGTTGGCATGCTCCATTTAATAAAAGAAAAGGAAATTGATCATACAAGTGTATTGGAGAAATTGTGAGTTGGGTCTCAGCCGATCTGATGTCTAACAGTGGCATACTTGTTTTGCTTGGAGCGGACCCTGCATGCATGGGGCACAGTGTTATTTGTTCAGAGAGAAGCTTTTTTTAAATTAAGGGTAGATATTTTAGAAAAATATCCTTAAATCAGAATGATTGTTTTTATTTCTCACCCATTGGACAAGATCTTTTTAAATTTGTATTTGATTTAAAAAAAAAAAAGTGATTTAATGTTATCAGGGTGCATTGTGTGCAGGGAGTGTAAAATTAGAGTTAGAGCAGAGTTGTATTTGATATATAAAGTTGTGTATAATGTATGGTTATGTAATATTCCCAGCTTGGGCTTGTGTATTTATTTTGTTACACTTCGTTTTTCTGACAGGGATCCATTCTTTGATGACCCATACAGACGCCCTCCGCCCCCTGATCCATACTATGACAGATTCCGCGATGATCCTTACAGGTAAAAAAGACATTTTTTAATCTTTGGTCTTCTTTTTTTCCCTGATTACTTGCACTTGTCACTTATTGTAAATACTTCAACTTGAACTAGTCTGGTCTTTGTTAAACATTAAGTGATTGTTGAAGCTGTGTTGTTGTTTTACAGTGGGTGTGAATAGATGAGTGTGTGCTTTTGGCTCCATGACACAGGGGGAGTTCCAGGCTGCCAATCACCGGAGCAGCTTCAGGCAGTCAGAATGTCACAAATAATATGCTGCATAAAAAGCCCATAAAATGGCCACCCTGTTTGTATCCACAAGTTAAACTTAGAGCATAGCAGCAGAGCAAGAAATGGGTGGATGCCGATCAGAACATTTATAATGAAAATAAGCAATGACAAGCTCGTTGATGATGCGATCCATCATGTGCCATCAAATGAAGCGGATTTTGTTCACTTGACTGCCGGAATCGGCCTCAGATCAACTTATATTCCACCAGTCAGCACAACACCACATGGTGGTCGGATTGAAAGCTTATGAAAATGCAACTAGGGGATGCAGGGCTTCAAGCTCAGCAAAGAACTTTCTATTCCTTGTACGTTTGTCATGTGCAAGTTCAGTTGTGTAGCATGTTGGAAAAGTAGTTGTGTGTCAGACCTGTAAGGTGCTTTGATTTCGAAAGACAAAGGGGGAGTGATGCAGAAGAGATGCGTTTAATTTTGATTACTGTCTTACTTGATACTGTTCTCTCCACAGGCGTGATCCATATCCACTGGATCCCTTCAGAGACCCTTACAGAGATCCTTACGTCGCCACGTTATATGACACTGCAGCCCCAAAGAAGCCAGTCACTGTGGATTGTGAAATCATTGTCATGACTTCGCAGTTAAGGTAAACCAGAGGGAGATGTCATGTTTGTGGTTACTCTTTTGAATTGGGGGGGGGGGGTAGAAAAGTCTTGTAGAACTGCTCTGTTGGAACCTTTGTGCATATTTTAGCACCCCCTCTACATTTAAAGATGGGTTCAGTTAGGATAGTTTTGTGTGTTTACAAGGGTTCATATATGTGTGTATGCACCCTGCTATAATATGTGCCATAATATATGCATGTGTCGGCACTTTTGCACATTTAGCTTGTGGTTAATATCCCCAAATGGAGGCCAGGGATGTCAGATGTCTCTCTCCAGTATGTGATCTCAGGGCTGTCATTTGATTCCCCTTCCCTGTCTCTCTTGTTCTTCTGCCTTATCTTGTTGCTCTTTCTCTCTTGTCCTTTTTCTGCTAATGGTCCATTCCCAGAAAGTTCTCCAGTATTTTCTTTCAAGATTATTTAAGAGTAAAGAGATATACTTTTTTATAGTTGTTGTTAGGCAGCTAGTAGACAGTAATGGGTAAGGGATTTAAAAAAGAAAAGAAAAATGAATATGATGAGTGATTATTGCCTTCCTGGTTACCATGATTTTTCTTTAGTAGCAACAGTTATCAGTCAGTCTGTTGCCTAACAGAAGGAATATGTTCCAAATGTGTTTTCTGTTTTGTATTGTCTGATTAGAAAATGGGTTCTTCGTAACCCTGTTTTTGTGTTTTGATGAAGCTTATCAAATATCAGTGTTTGATTTCTCTTCATTTTGGGCGGACAGGCACTATGCGGACATGGTGGAACGTCGTCTGAAGAACCTGAACCTGCTGACCAGCATAGTGGTCATTCGGGAGGACCGCACCATTCAGCAGCAAGTGGAGGAGGCCACCAGGCGATCTTGTCTCTTTGCCATCGTCATCAACAGTCAGAACGAAATCCACCGCTCGCTCACGCTCAACATACTGCATGGCGTGGCTCAAGGTAGGTGAAGGTGGTTGTTTGTAGAGAGATATGGGGGCAGTTTGTTGAGCTGGTGGATGAATGTTAAACTCACAAAGGATTAAAACCCACAAAAGGATTGGGAGTACTGCCATTTTGTTCCCAGTCTGTATCAGTGACATCATGAACACATGCTAAGTGTGCGTCAGAAGTGTGAAGTATGCCACAAGCCAACATTTTTCTGCTCTTCATGGGTATGGAGTGAATCAGTGTGACTTGCCTGAGGTGCACAAAGTTGAAGCAAAAAAGTGCTTCTGTACAAATTTTGATAGAACAACAAAAAGAAACCTGCAGATGGAAATATTGACTCATTTTTTACAGTGGCGTTAAAAAACGAAAATTGTGATACCTTGGTTTTTGGCAGAGCCTGTAAACATGCTGGTGGGGGTGAAGTGTAACTGATAGAGTTGTGATGCCTTGGTTTTTGGCAGAGCACATAAACATGCTAGTGGGGGTGAAGTGTTAACTGATAGAGTTGTGATACCTTGGTTTTTGGCAGAGCACATAAACATGCTGGTCAGGGTGAAGTTTAACTGATAGAGTTGTGATACCTTGGTTTTTGGCAGAGCTTGTAAACATGCTAGTGGGGGTGAAGTGTAACTGATAGAGTTGTGATACCTTGGTTTTTGGCAGAGCACATAAACATGCTAGTGGGGGTGAAGTGTAACTTATAGAGTTGTGATACCTTGGTTTTTGGCAGAGCACATAAACATGCTAGTGGATTTTGAAGTGTAACTGATAAGAGTGGTGATATCTTGGTTCTTGGCAGAGCACAGAAACACGCTAGTGGATGAGAAGTGTAACTGACACCTTGGTTCTTGGCAGAGCACAGAAACATGCCCCTGGATGACGCCCTTAGCCTGGTGGCCCGCAGTTTTGAGAAGTTCCTGCAGGCAGAGAAGGAGAAGGTGGCTGCACTGAGCAGCGGCACAGCTGCAGCCACGACAGTGACGGATCCAGTGGTGCCTTCTGTGGCTGGTCACTTGGGCACCGTGTCCTTCCTTCTGCCACCCAAGGAGATCTCCTACTTGCTGAACTTGCTGGCAGACAACCGTCAGCTAACGGCGGATGAGCTGGACAAAGTCATTGCCTACCTCAAGGAGAGGAAAAGCAAGCTGTTGGCAGCAGAGGGATTACCACCAGTCCCTGAAGGTGAGAGAGACGATTGTGGATGGTGGGGGTGCAAGTGCAAGCAGTCTGGGTTATGAGCTCATGTCTAGATTTTTTGCCAGGGCAGTTATTGAGCTTTAAAAAAGAAATTGGCTTCAGCCGTCTTGAGTTTTGAGCATCTTTGTGCGTGGGCATTGTCTGGAACATATCTTATGAACTGCTCAAGCTTTTGTAACCAAACTTGGTAGGGTTCTTCATGAGCTGGAATGTCGTGTAAAAAAAGAGAAAAAGATTGGGTTGCTGTCTTTACGGTCAAGATCACAGTGAGTGCTTTTGTAATGAAAATATGACTGTTTCTGCTGTGTCTTCTGAACTAAGGATCTTTTGCAACCAAACTTGGTTTGATGGTAGATCATCATAAGCCAAGGTGTCCATTGAAATGACACTTGGGCTTTGAAAGAGAAACAAGCAGTTTGTGTTTATGTTTGTGATACTTGATAGTGAAACTGGCAGTAGCATGTTTATAAAAGTGAGCTCAGCAGCTCAGGTTTGTGATGTGTGTTTATAATAGTGAAACTGGCAGTATTACTATTAGTTAATGTTTATGAAACTATGTTGGTGATAGTCAAACCAGTAGTAGCAGTTCATAAGGAGTGGGATAGCTCAGTGGTTAGAGCGCTGGACTCGTGATTGAAATGTTGTGGGTACGAGTCACCACTGGAGCATCATGATAATTTTATTCTCCAGGGTCAGCTTTCTGTGCTGACTCTTGTTTTGGTATCTGTTCCACCCCTTTGCAACCACAGTAGCACGTAAAAGATCCCAGTCATTTTGCCAAAAGCGCAGGTGGCAGGTTACAGCTAAACACACATACACCCTGCATAAGCCCTTTGAATGAAGGGACACTGTAAACTGGTGCATGGTTGTATGGTCACAAAACATGTGTCGAGATGGCAGTAGTTTCATGTGGCACCAGCCATGTAACAACCAGACAGCGCTGTGAGTACACCTCTTGGATGGTGGCAGGTTACAGCTAAACACACATACACACTGCATTTGACCTTCAAATGCATGGTTGCATGGTGTACAAAGGGTGCTATGAATGGGTACAGTCGGTCATTCAGGATCACATGTAACATGAGTGCAGTGAGTCTGCTTGAGAGCAGAGAACAGAACTATATAAAAGCGATCAGTAATGATAATAATAATTATGGCTGTATGTTTGGTAGTGAAACCAGCAGTAGCAGTGCCCACACTCCAGCAGCAGCAGTATCAGCAGAAACAGCAGGAGGAGCAGCAGCAGCAACAGCAGCAACACCAGGAATTGCAGAACAAGATTCTCAGCATGATGAATGGAACATCAGCCCCGCCAGGTATTTTGATCTCCTTTTGAACTAAGTCCATGAGTTGCCAGTGCCAGTTAAATCTCATAAACTGTGCCTGTAAAATACGAGCAGTAATTGAATTCCCATGTAAAAATTGTGTCCATATGCCCCCCAAAGTTTTCTGTATTAATTTTTCAGTACCTGTTCAGTCTCCTGGTAAGCTAAGTTTAAATGTCTGTGACTTGGCATAAGGTGTTTTCACATTCATAATCACCTGTGCACATTATGTATGGACTAAATTGTGTGAACTGCTCATTTGTTCATAGGTTATCAGTACCAGTTAGATCTCCTTCAGTCCATGTGGACCATGTCTATAAAAAGCATAAGGCATAAGTATCAATTAGAATTTTCTTGTAAAGTATGCACATTAGGTGTGAATAGCAAATTATGCAAGGTATCAGTAACAAATTGGGTTTGAAAGCTGTCAGTATCAGTAGCAAACTGGCTTTATATCAGTGGCAGTAAATTTCCGGATGGTACCAGTAGCCAACTTCATATTTGTCAAGAATAAGTAGCAAACTGCCCATAAAGTATCACTGGTAGATTCTGTCCAGAAGATGTCAGTAGCTAATTGTGTCCATAAAATCTTGGCAAACTGTCCACACCAGTGGCAGATTCTGTCCCAAAGGTGTTAGTGGCCATCTATGAATATGATCAGTAGCAAACTGTCCATAAGATGTCAGTGTTGGATTATGTCCCGAATGTATTAGTGGCCAACGATGCCCATGACATATCAGTCGCAAACTGTTTATAAAGATATCAGTGAATGCTGATCTATGAAACCCAAAATGACAGGAAGCTGGTGGTTGCAGAAAAATGAGTGCATGCTCAAAATACTGTGCCTGTCTGTGTGATTCACCAATGAGTGCCAGCTGAAGAACAGCCAGCCGGGTAGAACTGCTGGCCTTGACAGCCCACAGTTAAAATGGGTTTTAAGTACACAGCATGACATACACACACATGCACACGCACGCACCAGACACACATAGAACTGGCATCGTTCGTACACATGGCCTCCCTCACTCCCTTGCAGTTCATGGAAACCTTTGGCAGCAGGGTGTGGCGCACCTGTGCTGTTTGATGTGATTGTGATTTTGGGCAAGTGTAATTTATACAAGGTGTTGAGCAGCTTTGACTTGCGTTTCAGCACCCACTGGCATGACCTTGCCGCAGAACACGATGGCTACTCGCGTTGCCCCCCTAATGCCAGCCCTGTCCTCTGCCAGGCCTCCGCCTCCCCCTCCACAGCCACAGACATCGCAAGAGTCTGCCTTGACAGCGTTGTCAAGAAGCACTCTTATCGGGGCTTCGTCACTGAACCCTCTCTCCATGAATTCCGTGCTTGGGGTTTCCTCCCAGAGTGCTCTCCTTTCGGTGACGTCCCCACCGTCTGTGAGTGCTGTGCAGGGGCCGGCCCCTGCGGCCACACTCATCAACTTCGACAACCCCACGGTGCAGAAGGCGCTGGACAACCTGATCCAGAGCGGACCCAACCTGCTGCGGAACATCTCTGTGTCCCAGGCGGTGGGACAGGGGACATGGCCAGGACAGGCGACCACCACGTCGGTGTCACAGCCGGGGCTGTTTCCTTCGGCTGCTCCAGGCTCTCAGCGCCCCGCCTACTGATGTAACAACATGTATGTCAGTGTCTTGTTGCAATATATGTGTGTGTGTGTGTGTGTGTGTGTGTGTTCAGTACCACTGTGTGTTTGTGATCATTCTCTAACACACCCAGGCTCCTTGTTTGTTTCCTCGGTGCTGGGAAATTCTCACTCTTTTTGGACTGGTACCCAGGCAGGTTTGAGATGACTGACCTGGAAAGGGGTTAGCTTTCAATCTCTGTCCTGTCCGACTGTAGTTCTCACTGGCACTGTCATTGTTCTGCTTGGCAGAAGGATTTTATCCCAAAGGCATGTCCTCACTGCCACTGTCATAGTTCTCTTTGGCAGAAGGATTTTATCTCAAAGGCATGTCCTCCTTAGTGCCACTGTCAAGGTTCTTCTGCTTGGCAGAAGGATTTTATCCCAAAGGCATGCCCTCCTCATTGGCACTGTTGGTGTTCTGCTCAAAACAAGGATTTTATCCCAGAGGCATGTCCTCACTGCCACTGTCAGTGTTCTGCTCAAAACAAGGATTTTATCCCAGAGGCATCTCAGCATCACTGCCACTGTCAGTGTTTTCCTGCTTGACACAAAGACTATGCCAAAGGCAGCCTCCTTTACCTGCTTGGGTCAGTGTGGTCCAGTCCAGTCATTATCTGCTGTCCTCATCATCTTGTGTCGCCATCATCTTTGTTTTGCTCTTGTTGTGTGCAGTTAATGTCTTACATAAAATTGATTGTCTGTCTGTACCACTACCACCCTCATGCCAGACTGGCAGTCATATGTTCTTTTGCATTTTACATACATTTACTTACGTGCAAAGTCATGGTGTTCAGAATACTCCATGAATCCAATTAGGTAAGTTGGCTTTAGAATTTAAAAAAGAAAAGTTCCTTCACAGTCCATACAAAATGTCTGATGTAATCACAAGTAGCACTGGCAGATGCTTTTTTTGTGTTTGATATCTGGGCCCAGTTGCATGACCCACATCTTAGGTTTGTAAGCCTGCCTAATTGGTGAATTAGAGGGTTCTTCAAAAGAACACTGGAAGGTTGGTTACAAGTGTTGCATGATGCATTCTGACCACATTCCTGCTGGTTCTGTTGGATGGGCTCCAAGTCTGAGTACTTCTAAGCCTTTCCAAGGCAGCATGCAGCAGGACCTACCTTAGTAATGTTGATTTTGACTTCATTGATATACTTAAGAATTGTTTTCAGAATTTTGTTGTGTTGGTCCTGGGATTCCCTTCGTCCAGCATCATGTATTTTTAATACATACTTTTTAGCTCCAAGCCATCTCCCCTGTTACATACTGTTTAGCTCCAAGCCATCTCCCCTGTTACATACTTTTTAGCTCCAAACCATCTCCCCTGTTACTTTTGTTTTCTTCATGCTTGTTCATGCCTCATTTACTGAACCCTGTACATTCGTTGACTCTGTCTTTTTGTTGCTGTTAGACAGTTGTCGCAAATTTCACCCGTGGCACTGATTTGGTGGCCATATACACTTCATTAAAGCAAAGATCTCTGTGTTACATTGAATGGAAGAATTGCAAGGCACAACCCCCATTATCTCTTTTACAACTGGTCGTATGATTGTGCTAGCAGACTTCTGCCAGTCGCACTGCTCAGGGTGGCATGTGCTTTGAATTCTTGCTGATAACTAGAATTAGAGTGTGATGCAAATTTAGCTGGCTTATTACAGCCATTTGAATTGGAAGCTTGTTATACAACTGGGCCCAAGGTTCTGACAGAGCATTCTGATTTGTGCAGGTGTTTACTTGTTTTAAAGTACTTCCACCACACTAGGTTTTTGTTGCATTGCTAAATCCAGTTATCTGTCTACTTTACTGTCTGTGTCTGAGTTTACCCCACTCTTCTTTATTTTTCAGCAAATGTAGGCACATCAGTAAACCATTGTCTCTCAGTTTTGCCGTTGGTTCTGTTTTAAGATGCGAGCCGATCCCGTTCTTCAAAGATCGTCGTCAGTTTCTCTAAGTTTGGAAAAGTTGTGCCCTGCACTCACAGCGCGGTGAAGACGAAGCTGGCATTTGGAGTCAGAAGCGATGGTCCGAGCTGAATTTGGTGGATGCGTGTAATAGCTTTGGTGATGATGTTTTGTCTCTGCTTCAAAAACAATGGTTTGAACAGCTCCACAGTGTTGTGTTGTAGTTGAGAAAGGCTCTGACTGTCTTGAACCCATTGCTGAGAACAGATTATGACACTGCCATCGGGATATCATCACTAGGCAGATGGTAAAAGATGCGCAGTTTTACATTGGTGCAGATTTTAGTTAATGGGAGTCAACTGTTGTGGGATTTCCATTCAAATGCCACAAAGTACTACTCCTTGGAGTTCTGAGTTTTTGTATGAAAGAAAGTGTTCATTGTGGTGTTCATAAATGAATAATAAAAAAAACATCAAATCAAGCCTGTCTTGTACAGTACATTTAAGTCAACATAATAATTATCGTTATGTTTCCTTCGTCTTTGTAAATATAGATATCCTGGCTAAAAAATATTTCTTTTTATGTTGTCTTAACATATTTCTCATCAGTTACTTAATTCTACTGAAAGTATTCCTTGTGTTGCATGATCAGATTTTTTAACGTGGTCTTGATATTTCACATTTTGAAGGACTTCTTCAACAGCTTTTGTGTTCCATGTTCATTTTAGAGAGATTCACTTTGTTTGATTCTTTGAATAAAACCATTTGCAGTAATGTGAAAGTACATCAGTTTTGTCTTCTTTATGTAAGGGGGTGGGGGAGGGGGAGATCAATATCGAATAAAACAAAATGATGCTGTTTTCTGAGTTGTTGTTTTTACTATTATGTCTTGAGTTGTTTAATATGTTTGGCTTCATCTGGAAAAGGCATTGGTGCATCAAAAAACAAACAAGTGTTCACAGCACATCATGGTGTCTTGCCACTGTCGGAAATGGGCGCTGCATTTCTGTAGGATGGTTAAGGCTTTCTGCAGCTTCTGTTGCTGTTTGGTCGCTGGTTTAAAAAGCACAGCTTTGCCCTTTCCACATGAAGTTTACATGGGTGCAGATGTGTACGAGTGAATGGGTGAT
Organism: Alviniconcha marisindica; assembly: GCA_018857735.1. Classification (NCBI taxonomy): domain Eukaryota; kingdom Metazoa; phylum Mollusca; class Gastropoda; family Provannidae; genus Alviniconcha; species Alviniconcha marisindica. Next base: position 185,100 of record JABMCL010000865.1, on the reverse strand, counting down.
TGTTTATGGTTAAACGGCAATATAATGGTCACATCTGTTTGATCCACTCACCGTTTGACTTTTAATGATGAGTACATCTGCTTTCCCCCCCACCCCCCCCTCCCCCAACTTTCATCCAGTTAAGGAAAGTGCATTTGTCAAAGCAAGAGTGTGTTTTGATTTATATTGAAAGTTTTTTTCATCCTGTTATGGAAAGCATATTTGTCAAAGCAAAAGTATGTTTTGATCAATATTGAACGTCAAAGAAATTTTTCCTTTTATATTTGTCTACAGTACTAAAAGCTATCCATTTTTTAGTTGTTTTTTTAATGATGTTGACGGTGATAGGATTACACAGTATTTCTTTGTTGAGTTTTTTAATTGAGTTTAAAAAAAATCGAAGCCTCTGTGGACATGCTTTAGCTAAATGTATTCAGTAGTTGATATGTTTAGAATAAAAGTGGTTTACATGCACAAAAGTAAGATGAAATGGTCAGATGATAGTAGATACAATAAAACGTTTGGATTTTTCCTCTAGACGTTTTTGATATAGACTCCACTCCTGACAAGTGCAACTGCAAAGCAAAGAAAAGAGTTGATTAAAAAAAAATTGTCCATTGCTGCTGTAGTATAGTGAATTTTTACATCTGAAGTTGTGTTAAGCAATGAAATAAAGTGAACTAGTGTTGGTGTGTGTTTGAAGTATGAAAGGTGTTACTTTTGTTTTGTCTTGTCCTGCTCGGAAGGTATTCTGTTTGCAGAGTACATAATTTGACTAAGGGATAACATACTGAGATGAGAAGCTTTAGGAAACTACTGGTACTGCACAATGGCAAAATTGTGAATCAGAATGTGATGGACATACAGTTACCCAGTTAAATCGCAGTTTTGGGGCACGTTCTTCTTGCACATCAGTTATTTGCAGATAGTGCTGGATCATCACGACAGTGGGAAAAAAGAAAAAGAAACTAGTTCATGTACTCATTTTGATTTCTAATTCTGTAAGAGTTCAGAACTTTAGAGAGGAATAGAAATGGTCATAAAAATATGCTTGTCTTTGCTTGTACTCACAGTAGTGTGCTACAGCTTCTCTTTGTTGAACAGACCTACCTCATAAATATAACGCCTCAGGCATCACTGGGAAATGGAAACTGAGATAAGGTGAGAGGACGACTGTCTACAAACGGGACAAGAAAATGCTGAGGAGGATGCAGAATTGTTTTTAAAAAAACAAGCGTGCTGAAGGAGTTGGCTGGCTGAAGACCATGAGCAGTGGGTGGGGAGACTGGTGAAGGATCTGGTACATCTTCCAGGAAGAGGCAAGAAAATTAGCACACTGGCAACGGTTGAAAAAACAAACAAACCGTTGTTCATGGGAGGGGAACGGTTTGAAAGTACTGTGATGATTTACCCTCTGACGTCCTGGAAAAGGCCATAGGCAGCTTGCGTTTGTGTAGAAACTACAGTTGTTCTCCCTGACTACACGAAAAGAGGGCTGTGGTGGTGGTTGAAGCATGGCCTCTTTGGCAGTCTCAGAGCAAAAATATAGAAAAAAACAGCTCTGAATCAAACTGCTCCCTTACTTTGGCATACTGCTGCACATAGTAATTAACATAATTAACCCTCAGCATGTTTGTAAAGTGGATTGTACCAACCGTGAAACACAGGAAGATGTGATGAAATGAAGCCATTAGCAGAATTAGCCTGTTCAAAATATGGTTTGTTCCAGAAGGCCAGCCTTTCACCAACAGGCAAAAGAACTTAAAATATAACTCGAGGATGCTTCTTTAAAATACTCCATTGGTTTTATTTTCAAGTACCACAGCTGGCCTTTTGGTTATGCGCCACCTCTTTAGCTTTGTTTATCGGGTGACATGAGCTTGCAAAGTTCATGCCTGAAACGTAACATAATCGTTTGGCTAAATACCTTTGACCACTTCATCAAGCCTTTGCCAGTGCCTTTCTTCATTGTAGTTGCGTTGCAAGTTGGGTTGTGTGAAATCTTGGCAAAGTCGCTGAAGCTGACCACCTGTTAGCTACTCCGATTTTATTATGTGACTGGGTCGTCGTCCATCATTTCCTGCGAGGAGTCTCGACCTGCGTAAAAGGGAAGAAGAAACTCCCACCACTGAGGTTGGTTGAAGTGTCCACAGAAACCGTAGGTTTATTAGGGACGGGAGCCCAGGATGCCCACCTCGACTTTCACACAGCTCCTGAGCTCTGCTCCCACTGCTGAGGATGAGATGGATGTTTTTATTGCCCTGTCGGACCATCAGCAGATACTGTGGAACACATCTGATCCTAGTTGCAATAATGAAAAGAGGGGGACATGCTTTAATGGCAAATCACTGAAGATTTGGGTGCGAATAGTCCGCTGTTTGAATATTAGAAATGACCAAAGAGATGTCTGCCAAGTGGGCCTTTGAAAAGCTGGAGAGGGTACAGAATGCTGCTGCTAGGCTTATTTGATGCTGTAGGCTACATCACATCACATTGGTTCTTTGTTTGCTGCATTGCTTCACATCATGTAGGGTTCAGCACAATATCTCATTGTGTCATTGTTCCCTTTCAGATGGCAGTCCCAAATATTTTTGTTGGAATCACTGCATAAATATTAACCTTCTTGTCAGATTTGCTCATCTTAGCCTTAGCCTTAGTCTTGCATGGTCTGTGCACCATTTGTACAAATACCAACTACTTGCAGCAGCACCATGGCCACTGAGGGTCTGTCTTGTTCTTGTGTGGTGGTCCATGCACCATTTGTACAGATACCGACTGTACTGACGCAGCTCCATGGCCCACTAAGGTCAGCCTTAGTCTTGTGTGGACTGTGCACCATTTGTGCAGATACCGACTACTTGCAGCAGCACCGTGGCCACTGAGGGTCCGTCTTGTTCTTGTAGTACATTTTGCTTTACGTCCACAGAAGCAAGATGGCTTATTAGGGACGGGGACAGGGGGGAAGGGGATGAAAGAGTGAAAGCTTGACCGTGGATATCACCCGAAAAAGACTGGAGAGACCGTGGACCGCCGCCAGAACAATGGAAGTGTTAAGGCGGTGTCCCCTTGCCATTGCCCAGCGACAGTGCACTGCGCAATTGCTGTTTCAACTGCCGTGCTTGGGCAGAGTCACAAGGACAGTGTCCGTTGCACCGCTGTTGAGGAACAACTCGAAGCGAAAGAAGTCCAACTTTCGCAGCCCAACTCCACCTCCCTACTCATGATCTCTTCTGAGCTAACTTGAAGGTCCAGCTCCACCTCCCTCCTCTAGATCTTTTGATCTCGCCTGGAACCTTGCTTGTTCTTGTGTGGTCCATGCACCATTTATACAGATACTGACTGTACTTGATGCAGCTCCATGGCCCACTAGGGTCAGCCTTAGTCTTGTGTGGTCTGTGCACCGTTTGTACCGATACCAACTGTGCTTGAAGCAGCACCATAGCCCACTAGGGCCCGTTTTATTTTTGTGTGGTTAAGGCACCATTTGTGTAGATCCTCACTACTTGCAGCGACACCATGGCCATCTAGAATCTGTCTTACTGTTGTGTGGTCTGTGCACATACTGACCGCATTTGAGGTGACACCACTAGGGTCCATCTTATTCTTGTATGGTCCATAGAGATACTGACTGTACTTGAGGCAAAACCACTAGGGTCCATCTTCTTCTTGCATGGTCCGTACAGGTACTGAATGTAGTCCGTGTAATTCTTGTGTGGTCTGTACAGGTACTGAATGTAGTCTCTCTTATTTTTGTGTGGTCCATACAGATACCGTATTTGAGGCAACACCACTAGGGTCCGTCTTATTGTGTGGTCCATCCAGATGCTGCCTGTATTTGAGGCAATGTCATTAGGGCCTGTCTTACTTTTGCATGGCCCATGCATTCTTTCTAGTGTGGTCTGTGCACCATTGTGTGGATGCAGACTGTACTCGAGGCAACATACGCCATGTATTTAAGGCAATGTGTGCACCAGCTGTATGGATACAGACTGTACCTGAGGCAGTGTGTGCACCATTTTTATGGATACAGACAGTACTTGAGGCAAAACATGCACCTTTTGTATGAATACAGACTGTTCTTGAGGCAACACACCATTTGTATGGATACAGACTGTACTTGAGGCAACACCTGTACCATGTGTTTGGATACAGACTGTGCTTGAGGCAATGTGCACCATTTGTATGGACACAGACCATACTAGAGGCAACACATGCACCATTTGTATGGATACAGACCATACTGGAGGCAACACGTGCACCATTTGTATGGATATAGACCATACCTGAGGCAATGCAGGCACCATTTGATGGATACAGACCATACTTGAGGCTGTATGGCTACAGAATGTACTTGAGGCAACGCATGCACCATTTGTAATGATACAGACCGTACTTAGGCAATGCGTGCACATTTGTATGGATACAGACTATACTTGAGTCAACGTGTGCACCATTTGTATGGATACAGACTATACTTGAGTCAACATGTGCACCATTTGTATGGATACAGACCATAGTTGAGGCAATGTATGCACCATTTGTATGGATACAAACTGAGCTTGAGGCAATGTGTGCACCATTTATATGGATACAGACCATACTTGAGGCAATGCGTGCACTGTTTGTATGGATACAGACCATACTTCAGGCAATGCATGCACCGTTTATAAGGATTCAGATGTGCTTGAGGCAACATGTACACTGTTTGTATGGATACAGACTGTACTTGAGGCAAGGAATGCATCATTTGTATAGATACAACTGTGCTTGAGGCAAAGCTTACACCATTTGTATGGATACAGATTGTACTTGACGCATTGTATGTATCGTTTGAATGGATACAGACTAAGTAAGTAAGTAACTTGGTGTTTTGCACCCAGTCAACGATACAGACTGTACTTGAGGCATTGTGTGCATCATTTGAATGGATACAGACCATACTTGAGGCATTGTGGGTATCATTTGAAAGGATACAATTTGTAATTGCAGAAATTGATAGAGCAACCCTTGACTTAATCTGTAATAGAAATTGATAGAGCAACCCTTGACTTAATCTGTAGTTAAATAAATTGATAGAGCAACCCTTGACTTAATCTGTAGTTAAATAAATTGATACAGCAACCCTTGACTTAACCTGTAATTGCATAAATTGATACAGCAGCGCTTGACTTAATCTGTATGGGCAGAAATTGATAGAGCAGCCTGTGTCCTAATTTGTAATTGCAGAAATTGATTGAGCAACCTTTGACTTAATCTGTAATTGCAGAAATTATCGGAGCAACCCTGGACTTAATCTGTAATTGTAGAAATTATCAGAGCAACCCTTGACTTAATCTAAAATTGCAGAAATTGACAGAGCAGCCCTTGTCTGGATCTCAGACTGCAGACATTGCTGGAACTGTGCTTGTCTGCATTTTAGAATTCACATATCACTAGAGCAACCAGGAGAGATGTTGTTCAAAGATGTACCTTTGGATTGAATCTTTGATTATTTGAAAGAGATACATATTTTTGGAGAATTGTTACATTTTAGATGTAATTTTTTCCCCCCTAGGTTTTTAACTGACAATGCACTAGTTGTAATATGTAGATTTTTTGAAGGTTGTTTTTAGGATGTGTTACAACAAAATCTATTTCACCCTAATATAACCCTCATGGTTGATTGGGCATTAAAAATCTATTATCTGTCTATATCTTGAAGGTTAAGTTCACAGAGTTGGATGGCCCATAAAATTGACAGTTAAATCAAAATGTTCTGAACTACTGAACCTTTTCACCCCAAGCTTGGTATGCTGGTTATCATAACTAGATAGACTGATATGCAGAGTCCATGTTGCTATCAACAAAATCATAGTTACATGGCTTGAACCCTTGAACCCCAAAGGAATGTTCCTTCAACTGATGAACTTTTTGTAACCAGACTTGGTATGCAGGCAAATCGGTAGGCAGGTGGGTTGTCATGCAAACATATTTTGGGTGCTATCATCAAGGTCAAGATCACACTGTCTGAATTCTCGGTATTATAATATGACATATACCTTGTAAACTGTTCAGTCTTTTGCACAAAACTTAGTGTGCAGGTGTATCATCACAGACAGTGAGATACAGTGTCATCACAGACGGTGAGATACATAGTCTTGGTTGCTGCCAAGAAGATTAAGGTTGTTGGTTCAATTTCTCCATAGAGTGAGCCTTAGGTTTATCCACCTCGTATGTCTTTGTACACTGTTGCATGCCTTGTGTGGTTAGAAAGAACACTAACACTGAAGTTCACTGATACTCTTTTAGCTAAACCTGACCCCTTTGCATTTATGGCTGCCTGAACAAAAACTTTTGCTTCGTGAAGAGAGTAGATGACATGTTGGGATTTGTCTGAAGTGGTTTTGCATTGCTTTACAATGTTTTGGGTACCCTTAAGCATTTTTAGAACGTTTTGGGTACCCTTGAGCACTCCAGTGCTGATTTCCAATAGGAGCCATGCTGATGCACAAGCAGTAACTTTTCTTCAGTGAACTCTGGCTGATTATGAACTGTTCAAGAAACTGAGTTCCTGTTTGGCTGGAATCCTTTTAGCCTCCAGTGGCTTGTATGCATGGCAGAGTTGCTGCCTGTGGTAAAATGGCGGTTATTGTGTTCGGCATAAAATCAGCTTGCCTGTGTTTCTTGTGGGCATTCATTTAGGTCCCACTGTTTTGTAGTGTCTGCCCATGTACAATGTTTATATAGGCTTCAGCTGTGTTGAGAGACACCAAATGAAGAAGCATCATATGCTGTGTTGGTAGGACTTGAATAAAAAAATGTTTTATATATTTGTTAACACAGCTGTTTTTCAGTCAGTTTATGGTGTTTTGTTAAAACTTGACATTTGAAAGTCACAGAAACATGGCCTTGAGCATTGCCTCTTGTGTCCCTCAGTCTGTGTCGGATATGTGATGAATAAGGCGTGCATGCGTGGCAGAAGTGGCAGTTACAACACTTGCCTGCTCTTCATTGGTTTCGAGCAAACCAGTATGGCTGCACTCCAAGGACCTCGGATCTGAAACAATAAAGTATTCCTTTTCCCCCCCAAGAGACAGATAATGTGCCTTTAGTGATGGAAGCTTAAAAGAGGTTTTCCAGGAGACAGTCTGCTTTAACTGTTGAAAGTCAGTATAGATTTTTCAAGACGTATATGGGCTTCTTTTAGCAATGGACTTCTGAAGCTCTGGATTTTCCAAGAGGCACATGGTCTACCTCTAATGGTGGAAATATAAAGAGATTTTCTGAGAGATCGGTGATCTACCAGAAAGACAGTCTACCTGTGTGATGAAGTACAAATGAGATTTTTAAGAGGGGGATGGGAAATATATATGGAAATGCTTTGCCAAGAGACAGATGATCTGTCGGTAGTGATGGAAGTACAGAAGAGGTTTTCCAAGAGACGGATGATCCATTGGTAGTGATGGAAGTACAGAAGAGGTTTTCCAAGAGATGGATGATCCATCGGTTGTAATGGAAGTACAGAAGAGGTTTTTCAAGAGAGATGATCTGTCAGTAGTGATGGAGGTATAGAAGTTTTTTCAAGAGACAGATGATCCGTCGGTAGTGATGGAGGTACAGAAGAGATTTTCCACGAGACAAATGATCCGCCAGTTAATGATGGAAATACAGAAGAGGTTTTCCTACAGACAGATGATCCACTGGTAGTACAACAGAGGTTTTCCGAGAGATGGTAGGTCTGCCTTTGTCCTGGGTGTCCTTTTTACACAAACATGAAGAGGTTTCCAGTTTCGATGACAGCACAACTAATGAATATAGTATGTTGTACTTCTGTAGTCAGCTTGTCGGTTCAGTGGTTCACCGTGAAGAATGTGTTTTGTCTTGACAGGCTTTTTGAGCAGAATAAGTGGTTGTCTTCAGCTGATGTTCCAGCGAGTACTTCGGTTGCAGCTGGCACTGTTTGACAAAGAACTTGAGCATGTGTAACTAACTGTTTCAGTGATGTAGAGTGTTTGCTGGGCTCTGTTGTTACTAGTCTCAGTCAGGAAATGGTTCATATATCTGGTTCTGCTTAAATGAAGTGAAGAACAAAGACCCACTCATATATACACACCTGCATACCACAAACATAACTGACAAAGTTTAACAATTTAGAACTTTTGTTTTGGCCGACCAGCTCAGTTTTTCCTACATATTTTTATGATTGGATAATCATTTCTTAGTGGATTGGACCTACATGTGTGTGCATGTATACATGTGTGTGTGTGTGTGTGTGTGTGTGTGTGTGTGTGTGTGTGTGTGTGTGTGTGTGTGTGTGTGTGTGAGTAAAATAATACAGCAGTAGTAGTACAGCAATGAAGAATGCTAGTAATACTGTACTTTGAACATAATCATTTTACAATTTAATTCTCACTCTCTCTCTCTCTCTCTGTGTATATATATCATGGGTAAAGGATTGTGCCATGCAGCATATTTCACCATTCTTCATCCATGCTTACCATCAGTATTGATTTGTGAGATGCAAAGTGCCACATCTGATGATTTGCTCAAGGTTTGGGTTTTATTGTCACAGTGCTGGCTGCTGTTTGCACTGTGAGAGGAATCGGTTACCTGACATTGGCAGGGCTCTTTCACTCCACTTGCCCATTAAAGTGAAGGGGAAGGTACACGAACTGGCTATTTTCATAGGAGTCCTGCCAGGAGAGATTTTTATGTTACCTCCCCATCAAAGTCATGGAGGGGGGGGATGCAGACTGGCAACTGTGGTGCTGAGTAACATTTTATTGGCTTGTGTTTCATGCAGCAGGGGTCCTGGGTTTAATGCTTGTGTCTACTTCTTGTCTGGCAGAAAAACTGGACAATATGTGCATAGTTCTGCAAATGAAGGTGGAAATGAGCTTGGACCCAGGTGCTCTCCCTGTAGTCTCGAAGAGTAAATCCATAAAGGATCTTGAATACTGATGAAGAGTTTTCTCTGGTTGCCTACGCTCTTCTTCTGATACTTCCATTCTGTCTTCCCTCTGTGCGCACATACTCGCTTGGTCAGAGATCTTTTTCTTATGCTGCACTGTCTATCTGGAACAGTCTGTCTTCCAAAGTTACATCATCAATCACGCTCACATGTATTAAATTATCTTTGTAATCTCACCTCTTCAAGCTGACCTGTTGACTGTGTGTTTGAGTGTGTGTGTGTGTGTGTGTGTGTGTGTGTGTGTGTGTGTGTGTGTGTGTGGCAAAAGTTTGTTTTGACTGTGTTTTGTTCTTTGCTTTGTAATAAACTATGTGCTCGAGTCTGCAAAAATAGCACATAAAAAGTACATTATTATTATACTACTAGATCCACGTTGCAATAACAATGAATAAAGGCTAAAAGCATACTTACGTTGAAAAGTTTGAATTGGATGTGGATTAAGGAAGTGTCCAAAATTACCCCCCCCCCCCCCCCCCCCCCTAAAAAAAAAAAAGCCACAGGCAATGCCTCTCTAATTATGGTATATATTGTTATCTTCATTGCCCAAGGTCTTTAAAAAAAATCTTTTTATTGAGGTCATACACCCTTTTTGGGGGAGATGAATTTCATGTATGACCCCTTTTCAGTTTCACTGCCATTTTGGCAGCAACATTCCAACTTCATTGGCTGACTGAGTGTACAGTATTCTGTATTTTTGAGTGTCCAAACAGTTGTATAGCTATCAGTGCTGGGGATTTTGAACATGCAGTTGGATGTTAAATGCATGTAGTTGCACATGGGGGTTACATGTACGAACGCTGTAAGAGAGTGCAAAGTTGACTGTGGGAGAAAACTCCCTTGACACAACCAGGGAGTCAAACTCATGTCAGCAGTGCACTGGACCCTATGCTGAACCAACTGAGATACATCCCCGCCTATATTGTCTCGACAGTAGTATCGATCCTCTTCACTGAACTGTGAATGAGACTTTTTCCTGTGGTGATGTGTTTCGCCCTGGTGGACTGGGCGTTCAATGGCAAAGTAGCTCACTGACTGGCATTATGTGCATATCTATAGCACACAGGTACTCGGTTCTTTGTTGCATCTACGGCACAGACATTGAGCATTGAACCCGAGACTAAGAGGGGGACACAGGTTCTGCCTGACCTGTGAAACTATGCACTTCCTTCAGCACTGCGCCCCCCCCCCCCCCAAACCACCATCACACACAAATGGGCAGAAATTTGAAACCTGCTAATGTATGTGATGAGCACAAAGTGCAAAACTATGCAATATTATAGGCACTCGCACATGCTTACACTTACACTGGTTACAGCCACCTCTCACTTCGTGGTCTGTGGTACATAAATCTGCGTTGTCTGGCTCTGTCTGTCCATCAGTCTCGCTCAACTGGCCAACTATTGAGTGACTGGCTGCTACCCATTTCCTCCACCTCATTAGCTGTTAATGCTTTGTGGGTGACCCATCAGCATCTACAAAGAACATGCTACATCTTACCATGCTAAAAAAAATATATATAAAAATATTTTCTTTTGTTTCTTTGTTAACAGCCTAGCAGCGCTAGGGATTCGCAAAAGAGGACTATGAAGTGACACATCTGGCTTGGAGACTGAAGTGAGACCTGATGACTGGTATCATGGAGACAGAAGGGACAGCTGTCCTCCTGGAGACAGAAGGGACAGCTGACCTGGAGTCTGAAGGGACAGCTGGCCTCCTGGAGATGGAAGGGTCAGCTGGCCTCCTGGAATCTGAAGGGACAGCTGGCCTCATGGAGATGGGACAACTGACCTGGAGTCTGAAGGGTCAGCTGGCCTCCTGAAAGCTGAAGTGTCAGCTGGCCTCCTGAAAGCTGAAGGGTCAACTGGCCTCCTGGAGACTGAAGGGTCATCTGGCCTCCTGGACTCAAGGGTCTTCTGACCTCTGGGAGGTAGTAGGTTCATCTGGCCTGCTGGAGACTGGAGGGGCAGCTGGCCTCCTGGAGACTGAAGAGACAGCTGGCTTCCTGGAGGCTGAAGGGACAGCTAGCCTCCTGGAGACTGAAGAGACAGCTGGCCTCCTGGAGGCTGATGGGACGGCTAGCCTCCTGGAGACTGAAGGGACAGCTGGCCTCCTGAAAACTGAAGTGGCAACAGGCCTGCTGGAGGCTGAAGGGACAACTGGCCACCTGGAGACTTTGAACAGCTGGCCTCTCAGCATTTTTGAAGGGTCAGTCTGGCCCCCAGGAGACCTGGCGTTGCTCACAGTGAGGCACAGCAAGTTGCTATAATGGTAAACGAATTGACTACCCAGTTTCGTTCTCTTGACGTGTCTGTTGGTACTGCATGTGCCAGACAGATGTTTGGAAAGAAATGTTAAAGTTTGAAGAGATGTTTAAATATGAATGTGTACATTTATAGACCCCTCTTCATTGGACATTTACACTCAAATGCACCCTTTTCTTTCTTGTCTTTTTGTAGACTATGACAGTATCAGGAGCCCAAAATGTTGCAGTTTGTTTGAACACTATGAATGTTGAACTTTGCATGATTGTAGTATGTACTGAAACCCATTCATACAACTTTCAGTAACCTTGACCCTGTTTCAAGGTCACAGCAGTGTCAAAATGGCTCAAAATGTATTTCCCAGTACTTTGGAACCAATGAAGTTTACACTTTGTACAATTGTATATTATATGGAACAAAGGAAGCACTTGGTGTTAGTTGACGCCTAAAGATAACCTATATGATGTTTTGCCTATTCAAACTAGCTTTTGTGTCCTTTACACATTTTAAAAATGACAAACCTAACTTTTTGTACCTCATCTATACAACGCTTCCTGGTATAGGTACATTTCCTAGCATGCATGTTTCCCAGCAGCAACATTTCGTATGTTTATCTGCACCTGACTTTAGATGTGGTTTCAGCTTGGCTGAGGTAAACTTTGCTGATTTGGGCACCAACATCATTGTTGCCACTTGGTATCAGCTACACAAATGGTACAATAAAACATGCAATATCTTATGAGCTGAGCCAAAAACTACAACTGATTTCAGCTGTATTACGCAATTGAGCAGAAAAGAGGCTGTTGATTTTTCGGTAAATAAACTCAAGCAGCTATTGACTGCATCAGCATACGTGAAGAAAATGTGTGTTTTCTGTTCCAGTTCTTCAAATAAGGGATCCTGCGACAACTAGGAGACTTCAAAGACAGTACCATGCTGGAGATGGCATTGTTATTTATAGGGGAACTCAACTGAAGACTCAAGTTGGCCTGAGAACTACAGAATCTGCAAATATTTTCAACCACATGCTTCATTTGATTGTTCCATGAACATTTATACATTTTGCATCAAATTTGATGCTCCTCGGGGCTCACCAGTTGGTTTGCTCTTTACCTGTGAACAGTGGAAAAGCTGGCTCATGATGTATTGATACTTCTGGCACACATGCATGGCCTATTTAAGATGTCACCGATACAGCTGCTGGGCCCAAAATGTCAGCACTCGCGTTGATATTTTGTGACTTTCAGACTTTGATTTTTAACATACAGTATGAGAAACTGGGTGAAGAATTGTTATGGGCATACTTTTTATTCCATTCCTGTTGACTGGTTCAGTCAGGAGTAACTAGAGAGGAGTTTTGGGACTAGGAGGGTTTTAAATGATAGAATTACTTAAAGTTAATGTGTGATAGTGTCAGTCTGCTGCTGTTAGCTTTTACATTAGGGAAGTGATCAAGAATTTGTCATTGGAAAAATTCCCACTAGAACTGAGAAGTGGTAACAAAAATATATAAAATATTCCAGAAGATTAGGTGGATTCATGCTGTTTGCATGTTTGTGTAAAAGTGAATTGGGTGTTCTGTTACGTGTTTACAAGTACTAGTGTTATAACAGCGGTTGTGCTTCTCTGATTTTTTTAATGTATTTAAGCTATATTCTGTGATGTGATGTAAAAGAGTATTTATAAGGCGCTTACTCCTGAAATGAGCCCAAAGCGCACAATCCCGAAACACTAGGGTCAACAAACTATATACAGAACCAAGAGCACAATGAAGTCCTACTAATTACATTAACATAAACAAACATGCTACAACACTTCATTAACATCTTTCACATCACTTTGAACATGTGCACATGCACACACACACACACAACAATGCACACACAGTACACACAGGCAAGGCATTCAGAATCCAGTGGAGAGTCCATGTGTAGTTTGGTGTAGGTGTGGTTCAGCATTTAAGCATATTTTGTGGGTATGGTTTTATGTGTGTGTGTGTGTGTGTGGAGGAGGGGTATTGACATATTAAGAGTTTGTTGTTATGGCAGTGATAATTTGTTGTCCATGAGCATGAAATTTGAGAATTTGATTTTTGAGTGATTTGAAGACAAATTCCTGATGCTATTATGTGAACGAGTGATTAAAACAAATTCCAGTGCTGTAGTGTGAATGCCAATTTCAAAACGGGGTCTGTATACTGTAGTCACTGGTCATTTGCCAGTAAATCTTCCTGAATAATAATTATACTTAAAGTTTTTATAATGCTGTTTGCTGCTGAGTGAGCTTGTAATATGCGTTGTGAAAAGGGGATTCGTTGCATTATATTTGTGTAAAGTCGTTTATTAAATGTGCCAATGTTTAGAGAGAGAAAAAAGTTAATAAAAAAAACACTTTGTTTTTCAAGCCAAGACAAATGCTAATGAATATGCTCATGCTCAAAAGTTAAGCAGTTATGTATAACAATGAATATAAAGTTCCAACTATTCTTAAGCTGTTTTATAACTCTTTTACTGAGAATGTTTTTACCTTTTCTTTCATTTTGCTGGTTGTATAATCTAACATTATGCAAAAGAACTTGTTGCAGAGAATTGTGAATTTTAGCTCCAAAATAATCTGTGATCAAGTTCGAACTTTATCCTTGTTCTGTGACCAACAGATTTTACACAAAATGGATTCTATTTTAAAGGATCCTGAGCATGCCCTGTATGGGGAGTTCAAATGCTTTTAATTTGGTCAACATTATTAAAACTTTGCACCAAAAATTATAATCTCCATTCAGCTTTACATGTTCACACCAGATTTTAGTCTCGTGGTAACAGGGATGTTCAAAAAGTGCAAAATCAAAGTTGTGTTTTCTCTGTAAGTTCTCATCAAGTTCAAATTTTGTATGATTGTTATTTTGCTGTGATCATGCACAACACACTTTTCTGACTTTGATATATGGATGTGGTTAGTTAGTAACTGAATTTTAATGCCATGTCACCCACACAGGGTCACCTCAGGGTGTAGGATAGTCAAATAACTATTATCCTGTATACAGACATCATCACAAACACTTTCAGTATTGGCTTTTGGAGGGGAATACTATTTAAATGAATTCTCTGACGCTGTGCATGGTAATAACAACCTGAAAACGTAATTTTCATGAAGTTATTGACCAGATTTCAAGGTCACAGCAGGTCACATGAAGTTGGCATTTCTCAGATCTTGTTGGAACATGCTCTTTGAAAGTCAACATGAAAATAACCATTATCCAGCTTATTTATATTCCATGTTCTGTGACCTACCCTCCAGCCCAAAAGGTGAAAAGAACAAACAATAATATATATTTTCATATTTCAAATACAATTTGACTTTGTTGCCATAAGAAAAAAGTGTGCAAATCATAAGTTGTCTAACACTGTAACTGTAACGGTATTATTCAGAATCAATTCTGACAATTTAAGCTTTGGTGCTCCCACCCACCCACCCCTCCCATTCCACACCATTGTTATTGAATGAGGTTATGTGACTATGGGTTTGTTATTATTGGTTTTGAGAATTCATGCTTTTTGTTCTATATCTTTCAACCATCTCTTTGTCATAGTTAAAATTTAGACAAATCAAAATTAAAGTGCAGCAGTATAAACTGTTGTCAATAAAACATGGAAAGAAACAAGCTGTATATTTTGTCAATTTTTTCTTCTTCTCCATCTTCTGTTGTTGTTGTTGTTTTATTTTTTGTTAGCTTTTGTTTTTTGATCGTGCATTTGTATGTCCATTTTGTCTGCTAAAACAAAGATTATTTATATATTTTAATATTATTTAAAAAGGAAGACATTTTCACCAAACACACACACATACACACAGAGTTTCCCCACAAACCCCCCGCAAAAACAACACATTAATGATTTACAAACCGATGATCACTTAGTTTTAGTTGCACTTATCGGCCAGGTGCACGTGCAAAGACGGAAATAGTGCACATTCAGCAATTGTGGGGGACAGTAGGGCGAGGGGAGGAGATGGGATCGGGATACATGCAAACGGAATAAGTAGGACAAACCAGCAAATGTAGTTTTTCTTCCCGCTCTCCAGCTTTTGTTAATTTTTGGGGGAGGGGGTAGGGGGGCGTTCTTTTACCAGTATTTACACGGACGAAAATAAACAGCTTGGTTGTCCTGTCGCCACCAATAATGGAAGGGGCATAACTCGTACGCTTTGTCGAATTTTGTTACAATTTGTTCAGAATTTGGACAAAACGGGGAAAATCGCGATTGTTACTCTTTCAATCAGTGTACAGCAATTACCTGTCAAAACTAAATTTCTGAAGATTGTGGCACACCGTTAAAACAATCGTTAGTCTAGTTCTAAGCATCCACCGTAACAGCTTTCAGTTTGGAAGTTTATGAAGAGAAAGTCGATTATTTCCCTTGCACGGTTGGGATTTAAAAATGCCAAACGTCACCGCCTGAGACATTTAAATTATATTTTACACAGCTGAATGTCGGTATAATATTTTTTAAGTGGTTTAAAGATCCGTTTGAAGCAAATAGTCAGTCGTATCAATGCAAATTTGAGTTTTCTTGCTGAATCTGCAGGCGGCCATCATTGGGTAGTTTTTGTGCAGTGCCCGGATGTCCAATTGCTCTTATGTTTTCAAGGAATTTTACATGGCGACTATCAGTATCAGCTTCAGTGTCTTCAAAGTCTGATGTTATTTCACTTGTAAGAGCGTCGGTTGTGATCACATCAGTTGCGATGGTGTGCAAAGAAGACTTATGCTGCTGGTTCAAAAACCTGAATCCTCGGAAGAGGATAGAGTATATGTGTGGGCTGTTACATATGTGTCTGCCTCTGGAACTTCGTTTTGTGGGCACGGTTCTGGAGGATTACGGAAAGAAGGATTACCACTATCTCAGAAACGCAGAAGTAGCTGCGAACAAACAGACAGAAATCAACAAATACAAAAGCATTTCCTCACCGAAAACGTTAAGAGCCAAAGTGTTCATTACGCTTGCTCTCATGCGTTCTTCGAGTACGGCATGTGCACAGATCATCTTTGATATCATTGAGAGTAAACTTGACAGTGTCTTCAGTTTCGGTCCAGGTGACGACAGTGGCGTTGCAGACGAAGTTTTGACAGTGCTGACATTAGCGATCAATCACCCTGCGTTTATGTTTGAGCAGAGGAGACGCCTGCATGAGCATCTGTGTTCTCTTGACAACCAAAAACGGGATGTTTTCAGGGTAAGGGGCATCCTGTCAGAGTCGTGACAATGGTGTGTCAAAGACAAATGATTAGGCATTTTGTATGAAGTCTTTAGTAAGATTCTGAGGTCATCCCTTACGTTAATGCAACATTGCACCTAAGTCTTAACTGTCTTCTTTGTTTTTTGGTAGCATTGAATAAACCAGTGTACTGTTAGTGTTAGTGTTAGAACAGAAAGACCTATTTTGCATTTGCTCACTTAATAATTGTATGATCTAATAGTAATAATTTAGTTAATACTATTACTAATAATAGGGGAGGGTAGTGTATTAATAGTAGTAATGACTGACTTTGGTTCAAAAGGAAGAGAGAGTATCATGAAAAAAGTCTGATGTCCCGCTTAAAGACAGACCTGTACCACTGTCTGGCACTTCTGATGGAAGTTGAACCATCACCCTGTAACTTGTATTTGTAACAGTTTAAACTCTAATACTGTAAAAATGTACACTTAATAAGATCCAGTGTGGATGTAGCACTTGAGTAGAAATTATACTTGCTGCTGCTGGGCAGAAATCAAGAGCATGGCAGTTGTTGCAACTTTGTTTACTTTTGGCAGTTATTTTAGTTGCCCTTGAGCAGTCAGCAGTTCTGTTGGTTAACTCAGTAACTGTTTATAAATTTGTACTTTAAATTGTGATGCAAAGCATTTCTAGCACTGTCTTATGATCAGGTTCAGAAATTTCCTCACAGTGACACACAGACACGCTCACAGGTTTGTTTTAAAATGACTGCTGAGTGTAGCTTTATTTAAAACAATAATAAAAAGATAAAAATGTTTCAGTGAGTGTGATTGCTTTGGTATTAAGGTGAACTCTCTAAATCTAATTAATACAAATGTAATTAGCAAGTTTTGGACTGTACAAGTTCTACAACTGACTTTTTTTTAAAGAGAGAAAAAAGTAATGTTGTGATAGTTACACTACAGTATACTCCTAATCCTATTAATAAATAATAATGGCAATATCATTATTAGATTCACTGATTGTATGTGCCCAGTTGCTTTAAAACAATAAAAGCATGCAGGGATTTGCTTGGGAATTGGGCATTGACATTGGCATTCCTACATTTACTGACTTACACTACTGAGATCATCAGTAGCATCAAACAGCACTTAAGTTAATCATAAACTGTAAAAGACATTACAATTTATACTAGTTTTAGCTATTACAGCAATGACACTCAAATAATAATAAAGATTAAAGTATTTATCAATTTTATGTAGTGCAAAATCTTGTCCATAGAGACTAACAAACTTGTGCATCTGTACATGTATGCACACACAAGTGACACAGGCGCCTGCACACAGAAGCATACTGACAATACAAAGCATAACTTACATACAGCTTAAAATGGGCAGCAAACACAGACTTGAGAGGGATGAACAAGACAGCAGCATGGAATGGGAAACATCCATTAAAAAATCCATAATTTGTGTAAATATGTATTTAATCAGTCATACATAATGCGTGCACACAGGCACAGAGACATGAGACACGGACACATGCTTGCAGTTGGAGTTGCACAAACACACAAAACATTTGTACACACACACATACATGCTCATGCACACACTCATGCATACAATGTGCATGCACACACATATGAAATGCAAATGTATTCCTTGGATACATTGGGGGCAGGGATGAAGGAAATAGAGAGGAAGATGGCAGTAGGGCATAGTAATAGTTCATACTCATAGTGATCTACTAAAGAAACAGACATAAATCATACATGTACTGGGAAGTAAGTTAGTTTGTTACATGCTAGAACAGTAGAAGCGAAATTAATACAAATTCTACTGTGAGATTTGAAGTTGTGCATGCTTATTTACTAAAAATATAACATAAATAATTGAACATTGCTTCTTCCTTCCACTGCCACACGTGCCAATTGGAATTCAAAATACCGCTGGTACCAGCGAAAAAATGAAAGACCCCAGCCTGCATAAGGGAAATACAGGTTCACAAACTCTGGACTAAGGTTTACTCCCAACAGGGGTTGACAGCTATGAAATTAGATTGCCCTGAGTAGTAGTAGTTGTTAGTTTTGAACACCGGTCAGAATTATTCAGTCAAACTTGTGTAAACACTAACTGACTAAGTAGAACTTATTAACTGAGTGGTCGTCATTTTTTTTTCCAAACAGTCTTAGTCATGGTTTCTTGGAAATGGAATGACTGGCCCAGCTGTACTTGCAGTTAGTTAATGTGACTGTTTATAATGTGTGCACAATTTTTGAACCTTGCATTGTTTTGAAAAGTTTGGGGTGTTTGCTTTTAAAATCAGTTGTACCATGTACAGTAAAGCTTCCCATAAATATTGCAGCTGAGTGTGAGCTACCACTACAAGTACCACTGGGATAACTAACACATAGTTTGATAACATGTAATCTGTAATCAAACTCAAATTCAGACTACAGTTTTAGGACACAGTTCTTTGTTGTTAAGTATTGTATAGGATCTGGATTAGGATTAATATAATAATACACATTAATAGGATTCGGAGGGGGGGGGGGGGAAACTGTGCTCAGATTATCAGTTTATTATTTAGTTGTATACCATACAGTTGAACACCTGATGAGAGACCACATTCCTGAAAATATTGGGAAAGATAATGTCAAGCAAAATGTTGCATATTGTTGCTGCTCTTAGTTTTTACATAAAATTTACACTTTGTGAGTCTGTTTCATGTTGGTCAGGAAAAAATCTGCTTAAAAATAAAATCAGTAAAACAGGTGTTTCGAAAATGAAATTGCAAAACAGCGTTGACTTGCTGTTTGCCTGCTGTGATGATAGATTGTAACTTCAGTGACTGGACAGATAAACAGCCTGTTAATGTTATTTTTATATAGCGCTATATATATAAAAGCGATCAGCACACAAACACAGCACATTTTGTTTGACAAGCTCTTAAAAAAGAAAGAAAGAAAAAAAAGAAAAAAAAGTTTTGAAAAATGCAGCACAAAGACTCAGTGTACATATAATATAAATATATATATATATATGTGTGTGTGAGTGTGTATGGGTTCTACTACTACTAGGTTTGTGTTAACTGGTAATTTCTGGTATTTTACCATTTTAGATCAGAATATATAATGGGGGAACAAAATCAGCAATCGGTCAGAAATTCCAGCTGTTACTGTGTTAGTGTTATTTCATTTGACTGATGCTCAAAACACACAAAAATCAGACGGAGAGAGTGCATGTGTTGTATCACACTGTATGTGTATGCATGTGCGTGTGTGTGTCTGTCTCTCTGTTTGTTTGTGGGTGTGGGTTTAATTTCTAGAAAGGCAAAGGAGTCGTGTGTTTGCTAGTAGTACTAGCACTGATGGCCATGTATCTGACCAGTTACAGTGATTGACTGGTTTCCGCTGAAGCACTTTTCACTATTTAATACTTTAGTTAAATAAATGTCACGCTGTCACTGGTTTGAAAAATCTCTAGCACTGTCACTGGTTTTAGACAGAGATGGGAGCAGGGTATTTGCTGTTGATCTGTCCAATTGCTGATTTTTGAACTAGACATTTACCTGCTTTTGGCTGAGATTAGAACATGAGCAGTCGTTCCTTGTTTTTAATATTTTGGCAAAACTTACATACATGCATGCAATGATGTCTTGAGATGTATGCAATGATGTCTTGAGGTTGTGAAAGTGAATCACAGAAGCAGGAGATGGTTGCAGTTTTGATAATGCCACATTGTCTAATTTTATGTACACCTTATTTTTATGAATGTTTTATAATGACAACATTATACACATTTTCAGTCAACTTTAGGCAGTTTCTTTCTTAATGAGTTTATCATGTCGGTACTCGGTTGTTGTTGTTGTTGTTTTTGTGGCTGTACCTGTTTTGAACATGTATTTTCCTGCATTTCAGGACAAAATGGATGAGGATGAAGTGCCCCTGGACCTGTACACCGAAAACCACATACCCCATTACCCAGGTGAAGAGCCACACATGGCTATGCACCCAGCCACGCTGTGCAACAGGCATTCACCCATACTGCAACCCAGGAAAGGTAAAGTAGATTAAATTCTTTTCTTTCTTTTTTTCAAATAAAGTGCAGTTCTGTGGTGGGGGTGGGGGTGGGGATAGAGAAGATTGCTGGCCTACAGTTTTGCATTATGATGACTGAAATTATGACTGAAGTCAAATGGGAAGGGGAGGGGGGATTTGAAACAGTAATTTGGCCTGCATATATTTTATTTTGGGGCTTATTTTCTTTTTTAACAGCTTTAAAAGTAAAATTATGTTCAAACGTTATTTTTTCTCTCTCCCTATTTTGTGTGGTGATAAACATAGCTGATTGCTCTTCTTTTTGCTAGGATGAAATATTAATCAGTGTATTAATGAGCATTGTTTTCCTTCATTGCAGTGTTTGTTCAGAACATTGAAGTTTATGCGCCAATGAAAGCTGCTGATAAAAAAGTTGGCCTAGAGTACCGTATCATTGTAAGTATATTTTAATCATTCTTTTACAGTTTTAAATTTTGTTTTGTTTTATGTTAATTTTGAAAGATTAGCGGCTTTGCACATTACACAAACAGAAACGTGCATCATACAGACAGGCAGATGCTGCTTTGAATTCTTTGAGAAATCACAATATAGTTATAAATGAATGTGTACATGTATGAAAACAGAAGTATTTATTTTTATGTATTTCCACCCCCCCCCGAAAAGAGTGATTTTTTTTCTTCTTCAACATTTAAACTCTCACAAACTAGAAAAAACTAGACACCTTCAGATCAGAACTTAAATCCTTTCCTTTCACTGTCTGTTTCACTAAAATGGCATACTGCCACTTAGTACTAGTGCCATTTTCCATATATTATATATCATCGTCCTGCAGCTGCTGTGTGTGTGTGTGTGTGTATATAAGTTATTAGTATTGTAATTTATATTGTATGATTGTATATTAAATCTTGAGTCTGTGTGTATTTTTTAATTCTGTTCTCTTTTGCTTGGAAAAATATCCTTTTCTTCATTCACACTTACTCTGTCGGGGCATTTTTTATGTGGTAGTGAAATTCATCCTATTGAGAATTGACCATAGAAGTATGGGTTGGGGGGGGGGGGGGGGGTGGATGTAGTAAATATGGTGCAACAGTTTGAGGGAAGCGCAAGGCTAATTTGGAAGCTGTTTCCTCTCCAGGCAACTTGGTCCAACGGAGAGATGACGGAGGTGGGCAAGCGCTTCAGAGAAATTCAGGAATTCCATCGGCAGGTTTGTGCTAATCGTAACAGATAGGTTAATTTATGCTTGATATTAACAATGCCCTGTCAGCCACAAAGGCAAAACAGAAATTGTCAAATCACAAATAAGATTCTGATTTGCAGTATCCAACAGCAAGCACAACCACATGCAACTAGTCAGTCAAACCAAGCATCAATTGTTCATGTCATTTGTGTATGCATATATATATATATATATATATAGATATGTGCAAGTAATGACAAACAATTGCCACAATCTGCTAAAAGTATTCCAAGAGTGCCTCCCTAGAATGCCACTTCATGGTTGAAGAGAAATTGAAAACTATGAAGGTGAATGACCGGAAGCGGCAGACATTAATGGCGGAAACCCCTACAGCTGGCTTGAAAAGGGAGCTTTTGATAGCAGTGGGTGCTCAGCACATTAAGCTGTTGCAGGGCTAATAGCCAGATTTGATTTGTGAGTGGTGAAAACAGTATTACACTTACAGCAGACAGGAGGAATGGCATTTGAGTTATACGTTTACTTCCACTCAATCACTGGCATGTCAGAGCTGGATGACTTGAATGTTTATGCAAGATACAGTTAACGTAACAGAATTTGAGAAAGGAAATCAGCATATTTTTGTTGTTGCACAACCAACCTTTTAAAATTTCACACTCAGACATACTGCAGTAGCCGTTGAGAGATTGATTGGTGAATTTGTTAATTGATTGGTGTAATTGACATTATCTTTGCATTCTGTTTCAGTTGATGGAGCAGTATCCAAATGAAAAACCACCCAGTGGCAGAATACCCGTGCTAGGTAATTTATTTTATTTGAACACTTGTCGAGTGCTTTGTCGTGCGATGAGCCTGAAGCGCTTTACAGTGGCAACTATATAGTGCTATTTTCTGCTTCCAAGCACACCCACTTTGCTTGAATCTTATGCAACTCTGAATGAATGTGTGTAGCTTTACACTGCACCACCATACCACAACAGTCTGAAAGACTATAGTCTGCAGCAAATTAATAATGAGAACAGCTGCAGACTAAGCATCAGTTGCACAGAATTGATAAAACAATGAAGAAAGAAAAAAAAAGGGGGGTGGGGTGGAAGGGGTTGGTCATCCCTAACCTATCTCTTTGCTGAGGTTTCACATTTATTCCTCACTGCGGCATAACGAATTGAACAGAAATGTCAAACTGTGCCTGATGTTTGAGCCATAATATAGTTATATAACCTAACTGATGTTAATAATAATAATATGGAATTTATATTGCATGTTGGGTGACTCAAAGCCCTTTGTCATTTAATTAAACAAAAGCATGGAATTCAGTTAAAAAAACTTTAATCATCCCAGTATGGAATACATAAATACACAAAAACCAATAGCGTAAAATAATACATTACTACGCCGACATAGGTTTACTTAGTCATACAAAGCAAAGTGAAACTGACACACACTGAAACATGACACCCTTGCACTCACAGACTTGGCTGTACACACACACATGTGCGCACACATGCACATGCACACATACACACACATACACACACACACAGAGATGCATACACTCACATAGGCTGTATGTGTGTAAATTGGGATGGATGTGTAACCTGACACACATGTTCACAGGTTTTCGTGCATGCACCCACACACATCAAATTTATAGTGCGTGTTTGGCGACTTAAAATGCTTTCTCATTTAATTAAACAAAAGCATGGAATGCATAAATATTCACACAAGAATCAATAGCATCATAATACATTATTACACATACTTGGTCATACAAAGCAAAGTGAAACTGACACTCGCTGAAACACAACACCCTCACATTCACAGAGTCACACGCGCGCACACACGCACATACGCATGTAGACTGTATGAGTGTAAATTAGGATGGATGTGTAACCTGACACACACACATGTTCACAGGTTTCCATGCATGCGCCCACACACAGTGAATTTATAGTGCACGTTAAGTGACTCACAGCACTTGGTTATTTAATAAAACAAAGCATGGAATACATATATATGCTCACACAAAAAGCAGTAGCATAATAATACATTACTACTCATACTTAGTCATACAAAGCAAAGTGAAACTGACACACACAGAAACACAACACCATTGCACTCACAGTTGCCTGCATGCACACCACACATGTAGACTGTATGTGTGTAAATTAGGATGGATGTGTAACCTGACATACACACGTACACAGGTTTCTGTGCACGCACCCACACATATCAAATTAATAGTGCACATTCAGCAACTCAGAGCGCTTTGTTATTAAACAAAAGCATGGAATGAATAAATTCTCGCACAAATCAGTAGCATAATAATAGATTACTACTCATACTTAGTCATACAAAGCACAGTGAAACTGACATAGCATAATAATAGATTACTAATACTTAGTCATACAAAGCACAGTGAAACTGACACTGAAACACAACACCCTCACACTCACAGACTCACCTGCATGCACTCACATATAGGCTGTATGTATGTAAATTAGGATGGATGTGTAACCTGACACATGTTCTCAGGTTTCCATGCAGGTGCCCATGCTCATCAAACTTATGGTGTGCATTTTTGGCAACTCAAAGCACTTGGTTATTTAATTAAACAAAGCATGGAATGCATAAATACTTCCACAAAAAATCAGTAACACAACACCCTCGCACTCACAGAATTGCCTGCACATACATGTATGCACACACACTTAGGTAGATCGTGCACACTTGGATCGCAAGTGTGGATAGCCCCCCCCCCCCCAACCCCCACCTGGCTCACCCTGAAAAAAGATTTAAAAAACAAACAACGACAACAGCCAGCCAGGTGCTGGAGTTTCTTTCTCAGTAACTGGAGTGAATGAACTGGAAATTTTACTAAGTCTATGGGCATCCAAAATGATTCAGTCTGGTCAGATCTCAGTGTGCATGAAGTCAGTGTCAGCACGTTCCCCCCTACATCCGCTTTGGAGGAGCTGTAACTTTGTAGTCGACTCTGATTGGTTGTCACTGTGCAACAGCGAGATAAACAAAAGGGGTCTATAGAGGACCCCAAGCAAAGAAGCACTGCAGCCTCTCTGGATGGGAGTGGAGTAAACAGTGCACTTGCACTGTACAGCAGTTTTTTTCAAATTGATTTCTGGGTCTAGTTTGTGTGAAAAATCAACATTAGAAATTTGTGAAAATTCAGCCATGAACACTGACTGCATCTTCAGTGTGTGAAATCTGTGTCTGGCAATGCGAACTAGCCAAGCTTGTGTGACTGAAGTGTATCGGTACAGCATGAGCCAACCTCGTCTGCTGTTCATTAGTAAAGAGGAGACAAACATTGCTGCAGCCCGAGGAGCTGAAAGCCAAAGCAAAGAAATAGTCTGGTTGTCTAACTTAGAACAACACAACCACATGAAACCAGTGATTGCAAATACTGGCATATATGACATATTTTCTAATTCCTTGTTTTGATGCCAACTTAGGCCTTTACCAGGGGTCTGAAAACCTGTGTCATTGATGTGGGTACAGTGGGAAGAAAAACATGAGGAATATGTGTGCCATTAGAATTGTAAGTATCATTGACTTGAAACTAAAAAGGACAGTCCACGTTTTTTCCTGTTGTCAGTATTTTGTGTTAAGCGAAATGTAGTAAGAAGGATGGAAGTCCCTGAGTCAGAAAAAACTATTGTTCAGATTTTTTTTATTGGCGTTTGTGTTGACTATACTTCATATTCCTTGGTTGTTGTTGTTGTTGTTGTTGTTGTTGTTATTGTTTGTTCCAGCAGCTGTACTTAATTGAATTTTAGAGTCATAAGGGATCAGTAATCTGTCACTTCTGTCTCTAGTTGCAGCCGTTAATCCACATCAGCATGCGAGCCGAGAAGAGCACATATCAGAGCAGATACGTACCTTGAATACGTACTTCAAGTAAGTCTTTGTTTTTGCCAGCAGCTTTCTAGTGTTGATTGACCTGCCCATGTGTATTCATGAAACTAGTGGTGCACAATTCTGTAATAATTAATATGTAATTGTTGTCAGGTTTTTTCCTCTTCTTTTATTTATCTCTCAGGACAGTCGTTTTCTTTGTTGTTTTGTTTTAAGGGCATTTTTGTGCAAGTGTCTATTTAAGAATTGTATGAAACAGACCTGCTTACTCATATGATTTGGGCACATTTTGTACACCAAGATTTTCAGTATCAAAAAAACAAACAAAAACAAAACAAAAAACAGTCATAAATAAATCTAAATTCTAGACATGTTTTGCGGTTCATCTGTTTTCTAGTCTGGATTATGCCCAGTTCTGAGTTTCTAGTGGCACATGTGTACGTTTCACAACCTCTCGCTGCCGTACTGTTGGTTTTTAGTATTGCGCTTTGTCTACTCTTGGCACTGAATTCTCGGGCAGTTCAAAGCAGGGTTTGTATTTCTGCTGCAAAGTATGAGCATTCCCCATTTTTCTGGAGGCCTTGTTGAAATTATTTTCTGATTATTTTCACTGAGAACAAAATGAAACAAAAGAACTGATGGAGAAAGTGCCAAAGCAGTGAAGGAACAAGTCCTGTTGAGATACAAATCTGAACCTGGCACAGTGGAGTCTTCTGTTTCCAGATCTTTAGCATACTGCCAGTATTGCTACTCAGACTTTTCAGGAGCCCATAGTGGCAAAAATGACATTGATTAAAAGCACTGCCCCTGGTCTGGCTAAAAACTGAAAATACTGTAACTTTTCTAAAACATGACTATTTTTCTAAAATACAGACAAATATTTTTTAAGTGTACTCTTATCTGTGTTTGAGTGTACAGGTATGCTGAAAAGTCCATGTTGGAGCCTCTTTTTTTGTGTGTAAAAAAAAGAAGAAGATGCTTTTAAGTGGCCATATAAGTGTTGCATGATGATCATTTCTGCAGGTATGTGGTCCTGATTGTGGGTGATTTTATGCGGAAAAGTCAGTGGAATTGCTCTGAACTGTGTGCAGGTCGCTAATTGGTGTGCCAAGCCATATCCTAGAGTGCGAGCACTTCTGCCACTTCTTCAGGGGTTCTGTGATTCATCTAGCTCAGCAGCCCCTCCCCTTGATGCCTCCAGCCATGCCATATTCCCAGCCTATAGGATCCATACCTGATGGTGAGTGGTCTTTGTCCTCGTCACACTTTCTGCTTCAGCACTGTCGTGTTCTCTCAGCCCGGTCTTAATGGCTCGGTCGTTTTGTACATGTGACCGTATACACTGAGTGTTTACAAACAATTGCTTCCGAAGTGTGAATAGAATTGAGTGTTCACAAACAGAATTACTTCTGAAGTATGAATAGAACTGATGAGAAAATCTGATGCCATAGTGGGTCCATGGCTTCTTAAGTGTGACTAAAATTGATGACAAAAATTGATGCCATAGTAGGTCCATGGTGTGACCAGGCGAGACTGAATGTCATGCAGTGAGTGAACAGGTAGGTTTTCACGCTTGGCATCAGCAGTATGTATGCGAGAAACTTGTTTACCTGATACATTTCCATAGACAAGAGAGAAAAATTTTCCAAGGGAAGCAGAGGGCCGTTCA
This sequence comes from Alviniconcha marisindica, assembly GCA_018857735.1. Lineage (NCBI taxonomy): Eukaryota > Metazoa > Mollusca > Gastropoda > Provannidae > Alviniconcha > Alviniconcha marisindica. The sequence goes on along the minus strand of JABMCL010000865.1, from coordinate 157,896 downwards.
CAGACATCAACTCAATGTTAAGTTGTAACTGAAGCTGTTTAGTGTCATCTGCTGCTGGTCGAGTCATATGCAGAAAAGAAAATTCTCCAACAAAATGAGTGTAGGCTTTTGACTGGAACTGAAGATGTCATCTGCTGACATGATTGGTCATACGCAGAGAAGATAAATTTGCTGATGAAAGGAGTGCAAGCCTTTGTTTAGAGCTGCAGATGTTTTTGACCTGGCCAAAGATGAGGTGAGGTGGTCCACCATTTGGGAAGATATGTTGCTCATACCAGTATGGGGTATGGAAAGAACACAGATCTAGCTCAGCAGAATAATCTGTTGTTGTGTGGAGACCTCATAGTGTCCGCTGATTTCTGCAGTGTCCCTGGACAGGTTTGCTGCCCAGTGAAGACAGAGCTTCAGGCATTTCTGTTTTTTCTTCTTCTCCAGTTCCTCCTCCTTTGCCTTCTTCTTTTAAGTATTGTTAAAGTACCAATTGCAGTTTGAACAGTGGCCTACAGTTACGTGCATTGCTGTTTCCTTTGGGCTTTTGGGCTTTCGCTTCCTTTTTGTTTGTTTTGAGGAACAGGTGTAAAGTTCCATGCCTTGACAGAGAACTTTGCTGCTGTTACATTTTCAGAGGAGGAAACGGTGAACGCCGTTCCGACCCATTTGAAGTCCATGACAGTGCGCAACTCCCACCTGTACTACCTGACCCCCCACTTGAATGGTCAGTGGTGTGGACATCGTTACTCTCCACAATTTGGCATGCTCCACAGCATATAGTAACCCCTGGTCGATACAAAGCATGTCGGAAAGATCCAGTGAAGAAAGGCTTTGGCATGTAGTTGGATGACGTGGCCTATTCTGGGAGGGTGTTCCAAGGCAAAGAAGCAGGCTGTGCATTTTGCTCCGTGTCGGGAAAGCGGACTGCTTTGCATGCTGTTACGGACTGCTCCAAAGTAGGTGGAGGTGATGCAGTGTGACCAGAGAAAGCCTGTGGCTTGGCATACCCCAGGAGGGGTTCCTGACAGAAGCATGCTGCACGGCCCAGTTGCTATGACGACAACAAGATAATAAGCCTTGCAGCGTACTTTACGTCATATCTTTGCTTGGCATACCCAGACATTGGTTGCTTCACTGTAAAGTTGCCTTTGTTTTGTGGTAAAAGGGCGGGTCCTGCGCTGTCCTTTACTTCCCACTCGGCATGCCCCAGCGTCAGTTGCTTCACTGTACAGTTTTGCTTGTTTTGTGGTGAGATGGCATGTCCTACAGTGTACTTACCTGGCATGTTCTGACATTATGAGTCACTTTGCATGAAAGATAGTTGTGTGAAGCAGTGGACAGTTGATGTCCTGATACAGATTGCTTTGTACCCAGGTTGCCTCAATTTTGTGGTGAAAGGGCATATTCCACGTTGTGCTTGCTTGGCGTGTCACGATGTAGTGCCATGGCCCCTGAATTTGATAACGTAAATTGGATGGTTGGTTTAGATCAGCAGTGTCAGGGTTTTATGTCCTAATTCTTTAGAAATGAAACTGTGAATGTAAGAGTAAGTAACCCCCACCCCCCAAAAAACCCACACCAACACACACACTAAACGATGGTGAATAAAAGAGAGTTTATATTGTGAATATTAACGTTTGTTGCAAGGCTGTCATCTGTTAATGCCAGAAGTCATATGAAGTAGTTGAAGGTGGTTTCCTGAATCTATTTGTAGTTTTGGGTTTACCAGGACTAATTGTTTGGCCAAATTCTCTCCCGAAAAAATGAAAGGGAAACCTATATGCTATTGTCTAGGTGTGTGTCATTGCATTAGCATGGTTACCTTGCTTGACGATGCTAGAGTCTGGTTGTGTCAGGTGTTCTGACAGTCATTACTAACACTAGCAATCGTAATACTGTAGTAAATGTTACTCATGTTGAATGCATGGTTTAGTTGATTTGTCTGCATTTGGTCAGTTGCCGAATTTGATGGTTTGCTCAGAAAATGTGATAACCTCAAATTTTCCACATTCATTCTAGCATTGGTGACTTTCGATCATTTTTAGGGTCATGGGACATGGGAGAGAGAGACAGAAAGAAAAAAGATGGATGTGTTGCTGTTTTGACACAAGTTGACTCTTGTCGGGGATGTAGGGCACAATTCGTGACTGTTCAGCACCAAATAATTACATTTGATATAGCCCCCCCCCCCCTCCCCCCGGCTGAAAAAAAGATACTTTAAGTTAGACTGGGGCATAAATAGTTTTTGCTGGGTCACCCTTAGATTTTGGAGGTCTTTTAAAACAAAAAATAATATCATAGACTGAACTGGGTCATGGTTTTGTAGCTGTGCTAAACCACGAATCTGATGTTGAAATCCTGTTCAGCTAATGTGGCGAGTGTGTATGTTACTTCAGTTTTGTATCAGTTTCAGAAGAGAGAAAAAACTAAAACCCATTTTTCTTTCACTTTTTGCTGTTTTCTTTTTGTGGGGGGGTGGGGAGGGGTTCTAGATCTAGGATTGTGTAATAAGCTACTTGATCCATCTGATCTGTATGAGGACTTGTTGTCTAAGCCTTGCTTCGATTTCTGTCCTCCTCTAATGAAAGAAGGGCCACATTCAGCATTTAAGCAGTGCGCTGTTTGCTTTCAGATGCTGCTAGTCGATTACCCAGGTTTGTGCCGCCTCCTCACCCGCACTTCTACACCATCCCCAGCATGCACCAGAGATTTCCTGCCAGGTAAGTGGGTGAACATCCTTGGGTACTGTGGAGCCCTTGGTGAACGACCCCCCTGTTCCTTCTGTCATTTTTTTTCAGGATGAGGGTTGGCAGCTCAGTTGATCTGGCTGGAAGCAACATGCTGAGCAGATTTTATCAAGTCAATATTAAAATGTAGAAAAAAAGAAGCAAGTAATTGATTGTTCGGGCATTATTGTTGGGTCAGCAAGACCGGAGGGTAAGTCGGGGAATGAAAAACTAACAAGAACTGAAGAAGACAACTCCCTTCTTAATTTGATAAAGAACCTATCTGGTGCATCAGTCTCTCCCAGAGCTGAATCCAACTTTCGCTTCCCCGAAGCCAGAGAGCAGATATCTGATCCTGGTAAGAACCAAACACATAAAAGGTTAAAAAGAATGCTGTTTGTTGTGACAAAATGCAACATGCAAATTTCCAAGCTACAAAACAACATTTAAACGATAGTTAAATGGTGAAAAATGAGATGTAGGATACTCGCCTGTTTTTGGTTAAGCTGTTTTGTTAAGTTGTTTTGGTGTCCAGTGTTTGAAAGGGCATTTACATCTCGTTCTTCCCCATTTAACTGTTGTTTAAGTGTTCTTTTGTAGCTTGAAAAAGGGGCTCACACTCAGTTGTATCATTTCATTCCTGATGTTTATTTGTGTAATGTTATGTTCACATGATTGTAATCCCATTGAGCTTGCATCAGACATGGTGCATGTGAGTCCCATTCATCAGACAGGGTGCATATAAGTCCTATATCAGATAGGGTGTATTATATATAAGTCCATACAGCTAATATCTGTTAAGGCAGTGGGTGAAAATAAAACCATTTCTGCATGCAATTTTGGCCAGAAGTGATATTCTGACTTGCTGGGTACATTGTTCCTTTGACTGTGATCATTATTCTCATTCTATTGATTCTAAAGACCCCCATTGTCATTCTGTTGATTCTGAATCACCGAGGTTGTGCTTTTTTTTTTTAAGGGAAGAGACAACCATTTTAACATTTTGAACTGACTGTGTCAACAGCCACACCTGCCAGCAGCTGCTGATGCCAGCACATCACATACCTCCACAACAACAGCAGCATCAGCAACCGTCCCCCGTCTCACCGCCCCGCTCGGAGCTCTCCTCCACCACCACCTCCCCCACAGGCAGTCGCTCGACCTCCCCTGACCTGTCCACCACCTCCGTCATGCAGCTCCTCAAACTGCTCAGCTTGGAAAAGTACAGCAACGCGCTGGGCGGGCTGTCTTTTGAACAGGTAAGGGGTCAGTGGATTAGAGTGCTGTCGCTTCGCAGGTGAATGCATCGCCAGTAATGCATGTATTTGTAGCGTGTGTGTGTGTGAGAGAGAGAGAGAGAGAGAGTGTGTGTGTGTGTGTGTGTGTATGTATTTGATGAAATGAGCATCTCCTTTTGTCTTTGTAAGTGCTCTGGGCTCTTACAAGATGGGGCGCCATAAATAATCTATTATTGGTAATGTGCAGGAGGTTGTGCTGTGATGCTTAGCTCATAGGTGCTGGCTGGCTGTTTTTTCAGTTCCGAGGAGGGTGGAGGTGGGGGCGGGGGGGCATTTTGGAAGGAAGGAAGGTAGAATATGGTCATTTCCTTGCTGTCACAGACAGCAGATGAGGAGTGTGGGAGAAGTCTTCTTCCATTGCTGACAGTATTCTTAGAGGGGTTAGCACCCTTGGATTAGAAAGAAGAACAGACCTGTGAAAAGACTTGTATTTGAAACAGCTGTAGGTTGCATTTTGGAGTGGAGACTGGATGCAAACTGGGTATGTGTCTGCGTGCCTCTTTTCCCTCTTTCATTGCTCTGATATAACCGTACTGGTTGACTGGGCATAAAACTTCAAGTTACTTACTTCCCTCTTTCACTCCGTCTGTCTCACTGTGTCTGTCTGTCTTCCTCCATCGCTCACATGGCTCTCATAGGAGGCATTGTGTATGGGTCATGTAGATGCGACTAGTTATTATTTTCCTGAACTCTTGCTCATGTGCTGTTTCTGTTGGTTTTAGCTGTCTAGTCTGGGCAGTGAAGAACTGAGTAAACTGGGACTGCCTCGAGAGGCACAGCACATCCTGCGCTCCAAGCTGGATCAGATCAACAGGTGAGGCTCTGCGTCTGTTTGCTGAAGCATGAGTGACAGTGCAGGAACGTCGATAAAACTGTGCTTTGATTTTGTACTGAATGTGTTCCGAGCAACCCGTTCGAGTATGTTTTTGTCAGCTGTAAATAAGCGAAGAGTAAATGTTGAGATGTGCTTTTTATTGAGTCATGGTCTGGCTTGGCTGTGTTTGTTGTTGACTGCGTTGTGTCCAGAACTGTGAGCCAGCCTTTTGTTTGGTATTTGGTGACTCATTGTTTGGAACTTACGTGATTCAACCAATTATTTTCATCCTGGTAATTAAGACCTTTCACCATTGACTGGGCATTATATAACATCAAGTGACCTGCGTTTGGTGTGCAGTGAAAAGCCGGTTCTCATCAACGGATTGATAGACAACACAGCCTACCCCTCCCTGAGCCTCAACTCCCCCTCCTCCCCCTCGTCCATGCAGTGGCTGCCCGCCGTGAGCTACGCACCGTACCGAACCAACCTCCTCACCTCGCCCAGGTCCGGGCTGAGCCTGGGGGACAGCTCGTCCGGAGCCCTGTCAGACGTGGCCAGTGGCGGGAGCCCTCCCATCAGCCCTGGCCCGTTGAAGATGCCAGGGGGGATTGTGGGAAAGGTGGTGCCCGGGGACAGCTCAGAAGGCTCAGAGGACATGGATAGAGGTGGGTTGGCATCCAGCGCTGGATGTTGTAGAGTTGTTTTTATCTTCTGGGTTATTTCATGCTTCCTGTCACAGAGGTAGGTGGAGGGGAGTATAATGGAATCCCTGTGTCTGTGTGTGTGTCTGCCCACAACACCTTTTTTTCTCCCTCTCTTCTGAACTCCTGAATGTTTTTGTTTTTGTGTGTGTGTTTTTGCAATCAAATTTTGTGAGGTGATCATCATTGCTAGCCAGGATGTTGTTCAGTTCAGATTGCCGTGTTTAAAGTTACGTGTGTGGGATGGAAATCCTCAAGAATTATTTTCCTTTCTCCGTATATTCTGAACTGCTGAATGGTTGGTGGTGTATCATCGTGAGCCGGAGAGTTTTGTGAAAAGTTTAAATTGCTGTCTTGAAAGTCAAGGTCATAGTTGGAGTTTGAATCTTTCATGGCCAGTGGCGGGAGCCAGCCCACACAAACATCCTATATTGTTGTTGTTTTTGTTATCACTAGGCAGAGGCATGCAAAACAATGTGGATGCTATTTTCAAAATCAAAATTGCAAGGTTTCAGTCATCAGAAATGACTGTTTGTTGCATATTGTCTGAAGTATCGAACAAGCAATCCCAAAACTTGGCATGCATGGACCATTCTTAAGAATATTCATGAGAGAGATCACCAGAATAACCAAGACTGAAAACAAGGTTGGATTTTGTATTGACACAGGTTATTGACAAAAGGGTCATTCTTAATAAGCTAGGTCATGATGGGTCATGAGATCGAAAGAAAGGCTGGATCGTGCAAAAAAATAATAATGGCAGTCCAGCCTTGCTTTTGATCTTGTAACCCATCGTGACCTAGCTCATTAGGAATGACCCTGTGTCAGTACAGAACCCACCTTGTTTTTGATCTTGTGAGCTGTGATCCAGCTCATTAAGAATGATCCAGAATGACTGAAGAATTAAGGTTGCTGTCAACAAGGTCAAGGTTCCAGGATTTGAATCCTTAAAGGTTGTTTATCCATCACATGTTCCAGTTGTTGCTGGCTAGTATGCCATGTGTAGAAAAGAGTGTACTAAACAAAAAAGTTTAAATTGCTGTCTAAAATTCAGCATTTTTTCTTCTGCTGGTCTGTCTTTCTGTTTCCATCTCAGAGTGAAAACAGGTCAGCTGTCAACCAGAAAGCTTTAAAAGGTCTTAAGAAAAGAAGATGCATGAAACTGCTAATGTGGTTCAGTTTTGTGTGTGTGTGTGTGTGTTTTCAATGCTTTTTTGTTGCTCAAACTGAAAGCCTGTAATTTGTCAGTTGTTCAGTATTACCTTTTGGACAATGCAGCCTCTTTAAACTTTATGCCCATTGAAATCTTATGTCATTATTTTCTTTGCTTGAAAGCTTATGCTGTGCGACTTGTCTGTGTGTTTGCAGATAAAAGCGAGAGTCTTTCTGACACAGGGAAAAGCATGGGCCACCAGCAAGGCAAGAGTGCGCAGGTGAAAGTTTCCCCAGGTAGTGGTGGGGGAGGGGGGTCCAGCAGCCCCCACCCACCCACTGTCAATTCCAGAATGACGCCTCCTGATGAAGCTTCTGCCAAAGCGACGGTTGTTCCGATGCAGCAAGCCATGCCGCCTTCGATGATGCCCTACTACCACTTCCAGCCCTCTCCTCTCCAGGCTCCAGCGGCTGCCCCTCCAGGGCTTTTGGGTCAGTACGGAGATCCGAAAGCTGACGGAATGATGGGGATGGTTCACAACGCCAGCAACAACACCAACAACAACTACACAACCGAGTCCGCCCCTGTCATGTCGACGGGGATCCCTCAGAGGCAGGCCCTGCTGCAGACGGGACCCAGTTCGGTGCGTGCTCCGTTCAAGGCGGGCCAGCCCCAGCCGGCCCACACCAACATCAGCGTTAGGCAAGGCAAGGGCCTCATCACCATGCCCACGGACCCCAAGCCGGGCAGCCCTGTCGTTCCCATGCCTTACGTCAGCCTGCGGCCCTCCGACATCCAGACCCCCATGGGGCAAGGAATGGTCACGAGTGTTGCCAACCCTCAGCTGGAAGCTGGGGCGCCCCAGCGCATGCCGCTGTACATGGCATACGGACGGGGCCACGCTGCTGCCCCCCACCTCCCCCCGGGGCATCAGACTCAGCCTGGTGTCATCCCTGTCCCCTTGGTCACGCGGTCAGTCCAGACCACGCTGCCTGGGTCTACTTCAGTCATGACCATGTCGGCTTCCCACCCGGTTACCGTGGTGACAGCCACTCACTCCACTGCTGCCACAGCCACGAGCATCCACCGCTCCCCCAGTCACAACAACGGATCCAACAACGGCAACGTGCAGCGAGATTCTGGCAACGAATCCATCAGCGGGGGCAGCAGCATCATGTCCGATCCCTCGTTACGGTCGTCACCACTGCAGGTCGGTGGTGGGGCGGTGACGGTGACGCAAGTGGCTGCCGCTCCCAGCCCCCCGGTGTCGCACCATGCGGGCTGCCAGGGGTGCGCTCAAGGTACTCCGTACACTCATGCCCAGATGGGAGCGGCGGTCATGTACCCCCCCTACCCCTTCTTCATGCATCAGGGCCACAACGGCCTCATCCCGCAGGCGGCCATGCCCAACTACTACGGCAGCCAGCCGCTGGCCACCAGCATGATGACGAACGGCTACAGCGCTGACATGTACTCCACGTACAGCCACCAGGGCTATCCCACTCTCAACCCTGCCTCGGGCCTGGTGTACCCCATGATGCACAGCAACACGCTGTATGCCGGTGCCCCTTCCCAGCCCAGCGTGCCGGCAGCAGCTGGCAACGGGGCACCCACTGTTCCGCCCCAGCCTCCTGCCGCCGTGGGAGGAGGGCTGGTGGCCAGCGGACAGCAGGCAAGCAGCATGGCTATCAAACAGCGCAACACAGGCTGCTACAACTGTGGCTCCTCCACCCACAATGCCGCTGACTGCACGGAGAGCTCCATGGAGATGATGTCGGGCAGAGCTGTGTATTCGCTGGACTACAAGCCTCACGAAGAGTCAGACTGATTTTTGTGTGTATGTGCGTGTGGGGTGTGTGTGTGTGTGTGTGTGTTTTTGTGTGTGACTTTGTTCATCTCACATGGGGGAATTGGGGTCGCTGGACATAAACAGGCGCAACAGCTTTGAGAGCTGTGACCGTAGTCCTGTGAATGTATGCGGTTTGGTTTCTGTGGCCATGATGATGCAGTGTGGAAAATCTTTTTTGCCGAGACTTCCCTACTCACTCTTTCTTTGGTTTCCACTGCTTGGGGTCTTTTGCTTAATGCCACCAGAAGCATGTGCAGTCTGGTGCACTTTTTTGTTGTCATCCGAGCTGGAGTAGACATCGGAGTTTCCCTGTCCGATGAGAAAGCAAAGTACAGCGCTGATGGTGGATACATCTGGGACTGAACAGGGGGGCCCTGCTTTGAAAAACGCTAGCCAGTGCATGTCAAGGTGAAAACCCTGTGACAACTTTGCTGCCTTGTTTGATGGTGACCTGGAGGTCTCCTGACGCTGATCTTAACGTCATACCTCTATCCGTATCTCATCAAATTGTGCTGTAGCTTGCGATGTTGAGTGAAAGTCACATTTTTGGAGGGTGTAATTTGACATTGTTGTACAGGTATTTTGATCAGAATGAATTATGAAGGGAGGGGTTTAAGTTTTTAAGTTTTTTATTATGACTGTCTGAAGGAGGGTCTCTTACGACACGACTGTTAAAAGATGAAAGCAGATCAAGTAATTTAACTGTGATTTGTTGATCTGTCAGTGCCCACCTTGGAATTGCTGTTTTTTTTCTCTCTTGCCTTGTGGTCTCGGAAATTTATGTCCTTTCAAAAAAAATTTTTTGTATACAAGTGCATCTCTCTGAGATTTTTTTGGTCTTGTGTGTGTTCTTTCCTGGCTGTGTTTTTTTTTTCTTTGTTATGCCATCTCCAGTCAAATTATCAGTTTCGTGCTGTCTCTTTTTCAACTTATATTTTAGCCTTGCGATTCACCTTGTTCTGTCAGTGTTATTTCTTTGTTTAAATAGCTCTCTCTGTCTCATAACTCACCTGTCAAAATAGATTGGGATGGAGCATGTACTTCACATTGTTAATTTTCTCGTGAATAAGTGGAAACTGAAGATGGTGATCTTTGCTACGGACGGCTGACATTTGGTGGCATTACAGGTGGTGCACCGTGGTTCATGATTGGATGCTGTTTCACCTGTGTGATCAGGACTACTGCCATATACGCTGTCCTGTGTTTTATAGTGTTTGCTTCATACGAAGATTGCTGGACTGGCCTGTTGATATGAGTAGTGTTGACTTCGGTTGGAACACGAATACCCCGAGTACTTTTCAAGTGCAAAAGACCAGCAGGGGTTTAAAGGTGTAGCAGCATGCAAAAAGAGCTGCTTTGTTTCGCTCAAACCTTGTCACAGTTTTGATGACCGTTAATGCTGTTTTCGTGTGTGCAAATATTTTGTGGAGTTCACTGGAGCAGAATCGTAATCGCAAATGCTGTCCATGAACCTCAGAATGTCAAAGAAAATTATTTATTCTTTTACACATTTTAAATTGAATCCTGTGGAACCTTGTCCATGCATGTAATGATGATATTCCGATTCGGGACTCAAAGTCACCAGTCTGAAAGGTGCTTCCAAGGGTTTCGGCCGTGGGATTGGATGGTGGTGACTTTTCAAACTGCCTTAGAATCTTGGAAGGTTAACACTGTGTGTTGTGATTCTCTCCTTGTCTCGGCTTCAATGCATCTTGAACAGTGTTGCACAATTTTGAAGTAATTGTTTGTTTTTTTAATGCTTTTTTAATGCTTGTATGTAAAAAGTTGGGTTTGTTGTGTGTGTGTGTGTGTGTGTGTGTGTGTGTGTGTGTTTTTGAAGTCTGTTGGACTTCTTTTCCAGGTTGTTTTAGGCTCTTGTCATATTTTTATGTTTTGATTTTATTACGGAGTTGAGTTGTGGCAATAAAAATTAATTTTAGATAATTGTCCTCCTGAAGTACTTTTTTTTTGTTTGTGTACAGAGTATAGCAGATTAAGCAAAATCAAATGAAACAAAAGCAAATGGAAAACAACTACAAATTCCATTGTAAAACTACTGGAAAACAGTTGGTAATGGGAACTGAAGTGATTCAAACAAACTTGCATAATATTTTTAGGGTGGTGGTGGTCCTGTCTTGTGAGTTTAAATTTTTTATATTTTTTATTGAATCCTTTTAATAAGCTTTGACAGCGGAAAATCAGCAAATTTATGTACTCAGTTTAATCTTGATTGTCAATAACACACGTCATCAGTGACTAGAACAACCCAACAGTTGTGTGATGCAAATGAAAACTTATGAAAGATACTGTTATTGTACTCTGAACAACATCAGTGTTACAGTCATCTGGTCAAATTTACATAAATTATACTTCATCATTTTGGAGTGGGTCAAAATACTTGTTTCAGATCAGCGACTTTGCTGCTACTCCTTTTGGTAAGATGAACAGTTGCTGATAGTTGTTGACCTGTGTGTAGTGCACAGCATATTGCTCGTGTGTGTGAGTATGTGACTGAAGTGAGTGAAGAAGTTGTGTCACCTGGATCCAAACAGACGCTGATCATCCTAGATATCTAGTCACTCAGGCATGCAAACCAGGTGCTGCAACAGTTCTGCGATGCTATTATTTATCTCAGAACTGTCGTGTTTTGATCAGCTATTGTTAAAATGAAACATTTTGGTAATCTCCGAATCATCCATGTCCACAGGTAAAATCTGTGTCATCGTCTTTTGAAAGCATTTGTTGACAGTGCATGTTATTTAGTTTGGGAAGTGCATGCAAAAGAACTTAAGGCTTGAAATAAATCCTTGTGTTTGTGCATCAAAGGAATTTGGAGTTGTAGAAGACAGGGAATAAGGACAGTAAGTTGCATGTATTAAAGGGGACCCAAAGTGAAGACACAAGTCAGCTAGAAAATGTGTACTTTCATTCGCAGGCTTCCTCAGTTCCTGTAGTTATTGTGTCGATGTTAATGAAAAAAAGAAGTACTTGTTTGGCTTCAGATATGAGCTCTTTAGGGAACAGCAGAGTTGATTCACACATTACCAATGAAGAGGGGAAAAGGTTGACTCATGATATGGACACTTGCGCCACACATGCTGGCCATGTTCCTGACATTGCAGACACGGACTGCCAGGTTTAAAATGGCAACACAAAGTCTGTAATTATTTTCAGGCTTTCATTTGTTATTTTGTAACCAACTGAATTGAGTAGGAAAAAAAACCTGCTGTTATGTTTGGTTCCACTCCGATTGATAGGGCCCATAATGCTTCTTCACTCAGGATCCCCTTTAACTATTTGAATGTTTCCTCATGAAAGTAATTTGAGTGGGTACATTTTAATGCAGGATGCTGCTGGCTGCTGGTGTGTTTTAATGCCAGCTGCTAGTTATCTTTTCTTCTGATGTGTTGAAATATTGAGACAGGTTTCATTCATCATGTACTGTTCAAGTGTTATGATAATATTTGTCAATGTCTTGTGCTGAAATGTAACATTTTTATTTGAAGTTTAAATTTAGAGTGAATGTATAATATATTTTGCCTGTTTAGTTTGTAACTGTTCAATGAAAAGCATTTGGATACAAATTTCAAATTATTCAGATTTTTTTTGTTGGTGTTGAAACCAAAACTTCTGGTTGACAAACTTTACGGAATCCCTTTTCAAATTTGTTTTTTTAATTTGATAATAATAGTTGATAATAATTTGTGTGAAGAATCATAACATTACTATTTGTTTTAAAGAAGTGGGGGGTGGGGGTGGGGGGTGATGGAGATGGAGATAGACAGGCAAAGTGGGAAACTGTGCATCATTTGTGTGTATGCAATGTGCACAACTGGGCAGTATTGTGCATGTCTGTTACAGACTGTTTTATTTGCACATTTTTGTTTCCCCCCCCCCCTCCCGTGTTTGTGCTGCTCAATGAACTATTCCAAAAGCTGTGCCATGTGTGTGAAAGATGCTGGGCGGCTGATGCAAACTGGAACTCCTCTTTTATGCCACTGGCCTTCTGAAACCTGCTCTGTCCAAGCTGACCACCCTTCCTCCATTGATTGGGTAAGAGAGATTACCATTGGGTAAGAGAGATTACCACTGGGTAAGAAAGACCAGGATGAAAACTTTGCATGGAGGATTTTGATTTTAAATGCTCCGTTGAATTTGTCTTTTTAAAATCAGTTTAGAATCCTACTGGCATCATCGCTGGCTGTGCGGCTACCCACAGCCTCTTTGATCTTGTTCTTCGGGCCACACGCGCATGCTCATTTTGGGCCCTATATCAAAGAGGTGGTGGTGTGGTGCTGCCATCCTTGCGCAGCCAGTCCTGCTAATCATTACTGATGAAACTCTGATTCAAAATTGAATGGAAAGTTGGGAGAAACACTTTCAAAGAAAATCTTTGACGTAAAAAATTTTTTTTTTTTTTTAGCCTTCTCTGTCTGAGTGAGGAAACGTGTTTTACGCAGGCTGGTATCTTCAGCGACCACCGGCAAAGGAGACGCCAAGTGGTCTTCAGAGAAGGGTTGTCTTTGGTCATGCTTTATTTGTCTGGCCATTATGAAGAAAAAGTGTTGTTGTTTTTAAAGTGGGGCAAATGGTCTCAACTGATGGATGGTCTCAGATGAGATGGTCTTGTTTTCGCGGGTGTCACTGTACGTCTGGTGATAAAAGAGTGAGTTTCTGAAACATTCTGTCATGATGAAAGGCAGGTGGTCTCTCTCATGTGTAGGTCTTTGTTGTTGCGTTTTTTTTTTATTGTGCATGTATACCTTTGTCCTGATGTGGGGGGGGGGGGGGGGTGGTAATGCATTTGTACACGCGCCATATTCAAGGCAGTGACTGATGTACTCTGATGGTCAGTGGGTTGGGCATCCGCTGTAGCTGTATGTATGCGTAACTGAAAGCCCATCAGTGCAAAACAGGCGAGCTGGATTCAGCATGATTGTTGTGTATATGATTTCCCCAAAATGATGCGTGTGTATGTTCATGGGCTTTGGCACACTTGATAGAGGACTTGAGCTGGTACTGTAGATTCAGCATGTTTATTATGTGTATACGACTTCCCCAAAATGATACGTGTGTGTGTGTGTGTTCATGGGCTTTGGCACACTCGATAAAGAACTTGAGCTGGTACTGCGGATTCAGCATGTTTGTTATGTGTATACGACTTCCCCAAGATGATGCGTGTGTTCATGAGCTGCATGGGCAGTGGTGCCCTCCACAGAGGACTTGTTCCCTGTTCGTTTTTGGTTGTTGCAGGAGATCATCCGTCTTTCTTCGCACTTTTTTCCCTCCCCAGCACAACTTCTTACTTGATACTTCCAGCTTGTGCACTGAATGCTGGCTTACTTGTGTACTGAACTTGCATAAACATAACTGCTTGCATTCTTTTTCTTGGACTGTTTTAGGATGTTGCTTGTACATATATATATATATATATATATATATATATATACTATGAATTCTTGTTCATCTTAGAAGTTGCTGCCTCCTGTCCCTCCTAAATCTAACACTTGTTCGTGACTGAAGACCAGTCAGCCTTGCAAGCACAATGGTCACGAGTGTGATTCTTGTTGGTCTTTACCTGTATCTGCCTCTGTGTTTACGGGCGTTGTTCAGTCATCTCTTCCGGCTATGCGCATGTATTTGACAGTAGCAAGAACTTCTTTTTTTTCATTCATAAAGAGGCCGCTTGGCTGATGGGGCTGCAGACTCACTGGTCAAGTTAGCAACAGGTTGTTGGTTCCTCCCAGCTTTGTGCGCTGCACTCTCCCCGCTGGTCTGACACTGTGACAGCATAAGCAGCACTGTCTTCTGGTCTGACACTGTGACAGCATAAGCAGCACTGTCTTCTGGTCTGACACCGTGACAGCATAAGTAGCACAACACTGTTGTCTGGTCTGACATTGTGACAGCATAAGAGGCACTGTCTTCTAGTCTGACACCATAAGTAGCACTGTCTTCTGGTCTGACACCATAACAGCATAAGTAGCATGTCTTCTGGTCTGACACCATAAGTATCACAACACTGTCGTCTGGTCTGACACCATGACAGCATAAGTAGCACAACTCTGTTGTCTGGTTTGACACCGTGACAGCATAAGTAACACTGTCTTCTGGTCTGACACCGTGGCAGCATAAGTAGCACTGTCTTCTGGTCTGACACCATAAGTAGCACAGCACTCTGTCTTCTGGTCTGACACTGTGACAGTGTAAGTAGCATTGTACTTCTTGTCTTCTGGTCTGACACTGACAGCATAAGTAGCACTGTCTTCTAGTCTGAGACACTGTGACAGCATAAAGCCCTGTCTGTGAATACCATTGTGGGGCCATTGTCCCTGTCTGTGACTACCATTGTGGGGCCATTGTCCCCGTCTATGACTACCATTCTGGGCCCATTGTCCCTGTCTATAAATACCACTGTGGGGCCATTGTCCCCGTCTCTGAATACCATTGTGGGGCCATTGTCCCTGTCTGTCACTACCATTCTGGGGCCGTTGTCTCTGACTACCATTCTGGGGCCGTTGTCTCTGACTGCCATTCTGGGGCCATTGTCCCTGTCTGTGGCTACCATTCTGGCGTCGTTGTCCCTGTCTGTGACTACCATTCTGGGGCCATTGTCCCTGTCTATGACTACCATTCTGGGGCTGTTGTCTATGACTACCTTTCTGGGGCTGTTGTCCCTGTCTACGAATACCACTGTGGGGCCATTGTCCCTGTCTATGAATACCACTGTGGGGCCATTGTCCCTGTCCTTGAGATTTAGTCCAGCCTACAGCTTCAGGCCCAACTCATAGTTATGGCCCCTAGTCTCTAGTGAGCTGGTTTGGCCTGGCAGTATGGCATTAGGTTGGTAAGCAGAAGGACCTTGGTTTGATTCCACTGAAGCTCTCCTCTCTCTTCACTGTCTTTGTGACTACCCCCCCACCCCTCCCCCTCAAATTATTGACACAGTAAAATGGCTTTTCCGCTGTCCATCTAATGCAGAATCATTCTTGCGGTGGCAGTGCATTGTTAGGCAGTCTCCTTCCCCCACCTCCTGATCTTGACAGAGATGGTAGGGGTCGGATATAAGACATAAGAGTTTTATTTGTCTGTATCGCAGATAAAGAAATTTGTTCTTTGACTGCGTGCTACGCAACAGTTTAAATGAATGCCTGAAAGTCAAGTCTGACGAAGAAATGGCCACATACAAAATGAAGTGCTACGTATACCCACTAGCACCCAACGAACCACACACACACACACACACACACACACACACACATACATCTGTTGTAGCATGGATGCTGTTGCAGCCACTTGCTGTGTATGCCTTGCCTTGGTGATGGTCTTGGCTTCTTTGAAGGGCATTGACCTGACCTGCTCTTTGGCTGTGCTTTCTTTTGCCAGTGTCTGCAGTCTTATTTCCGAGTATGTGGGAAGGTGTCCATTGCAGGACAGTTTTGAGAGCTTGCTAAGGGAGGTCAGGGCAAACAGCAGCAGGTCACCGACTTCTTGTTCTTGTGGTCAGCTGCAGGAAAGTTGGATAGGGATCCTGAGACTTTTCCGTCTACAGACAAAGCTAGGCTTGGCGTTTGTTGCTTTGGGTATTGGTTCACCATTGCTGCTGTGGTCGTTGTCCCATCACCCGGGTAGTCCAGTCCTCTTTAGCCGTAAAGTCCATTGTTGCCACCATGGTTGTCACATCACCTGGGTAGTCCAGTCCTCTTCAGCCATGAAGTCCATTGCTGCCACCATGGTTGTCACATCACCCGGGTAGTCCAGTCCTCTTCAGCTGTAAAGTCCGTTGCTGCCACCATGGTTGTCACATCACCCGGGTAGTCCAGTACTTTTCAGCCATAAAGTCTGTTGCTGCCACCATGGTTGTCCCATCACCCGGGTAGTCCAGTACTTTTCAGCCATAAAGTCCGTTGCTGCCACCGTGGTTGTCACATCACCTGGGTAGTCCAGTCCTCTTCAGCCATGAAGTCCATTGCTGCCACTGTGGTTGTCCCATCACACGGGTAGTCCAGTCCTCCAGCCATGAAGTCCATTGCTGCCACTGTGGTTGTCCCACCACCCAGGTAGTCCAGTCCTCTTCAGCCATAAAAAAATGTGAACAGTCAGTCACACCTGGACTTGTGATTTGATGACTTGTCTACCTTGATATGACCTTTGTGGTTGACAGCGCATCATCAAACAGCCAGAATCAGTCGAAAGTGTTGGTGAATTGATGTTGGTTATTAGTTCCTGGATTGGGCCAGCGACTGACTACTTGTCAGGGCAGTTTTCAGGATAGTACTTCAGTGTGCTTGACTGCATTTGTGTGGAAGAAAACACTTAACAACCTTAAACTGGAATGGAAATCGCAGTTTTTCACATTGTATAGCTGCTTGGAAACCTATTTTCCTCACGTTTCCCTTGTTTGTGAAAAAGGTTTGCAGTTCAGGGTGTCTGCATTCCCACTACAATGAAGGTTCACATCTAACAAAGTGTAGTAAAAGTTGAGTTTATTTCAAAGCACTTCCTTCAGATTGAATAAACATTGTGCACCAATATTTCATGCATAGAGAAATGAACATTTTAAAAGAAGTTTTTTGGAGGGGGGGGGGGGGGGGGGTGCACATGTAGTAATTATACAGAAGGGTAGGGAAACCTGTTATTCTACAGGGTTTAGCAAGAACCTACTGATTATTCTGCAGTGTTTCTTTATTAATGATAGGCAAAAAAAAACACTGATTGTTCCAGAACATTTGATACACTCTGTCTCTCATCTTCTGGTCTGAAGCTTTATTCGTTCACTTTCTCTGCCTTCATTCCACGCCTCCTCCTAATTTGAAATCATCACTTCTCTGCTGCCATCTGTATGAACTTCTATTGCAATGCCTTTCTGAGTTGTTTTTGTTATTATGGATGTGTCGTTGATGCTGTTGCTTGTGACATGCTGAAAGTATTGCTGTGAGTGAAAGTTTACAATTCTAGCAGTTGCATTAATTTTGTGGTGTGTGTGTGTGTGTGTGTGTGTGTGTGTGTGTGTGTGTGTGTGTGTGTGTGTGTGTGCATGTATGTGTGTGTGTGGATACTTTGTGTAAATTAATGAGGTATGTGTACAGAATAAAACGTGTGTACATTTAATGATGTATGTGTACATTTAATAGTGTTTATGTGTACAAATAATGAGGCACTGTACACGTTCAACTGCTTTCCGTAAGCCCGTTTCACATGGAGTGAAGTTAGGGACAAAACATTCACCTGTTGTCAGTATACCTCCTTGCCCCCAGACACTTGTCTTGTCCTTGTTTTCAACAACAAAAGTGAAAATAAAATACATAACACTGGCTGACATAGTCCTTCTTTCCCCCTCCTTCTTTTCCTGTGATGATACATACATGATCAATTTGAATTATTTGTCTTTTAATGCTTTCACTGTCATGTTTGTGTTCGAATTTGTTATTGCACCACGTTTAAAAAAAAGTTTTGTTCAATTTCAAGATGACTTACCACTATGAATGTACAGTTGTGTGTTATTTTGTAGTAGACCTTGCTGAGAAGACAATAAATGCTGTTGATGCGAAGGGATTTGTGCACCTCTTTGCCAGAAATCATTTGGGCAGGGCATTTACAATCAGGACATGAACTAAAAGCTGCAGTCACCACGGTTTGTTCACCTCTGCATGAAAATCAGCAGGGTATGTATAACTGGGTCACTAAGGGGTTTATTAACTTGTCCTGGATTTACTTCGGTGGGGCATTACATACAGTTAGAACATCACTGAAAGCTATAATTACCAAGGAATGTGTACACCAGTGGAAATTATTTCAGTGGGTACTCACTCTACTGAAAGCCATAGTTACCAGGGAATTTGTTCACCAGTGGAAATTCAGTGGGTAGTTAGGTGTAATTGAGACATCACTAAAAGCTGCAGTTACCAGGGAATTTGTTCATCAGTGGAAATTACTCCAGTGGGTGTGTGCACAACTGGGACAACAACTGAAAGCTGTGGTTTCTTTAGATTGGTTTGCCTCTGGAAATTACTTCAAACAACTGAAAACAGTAGTTACTAAGGAGAATGTTCACCTGCAGAAATACTTGAGCAGGGTATATATCGACATCAAGTAAAGGCTGTAGTTACAAAGGGTTTTATTCACCTGTTTGCCGGTAAATGACCAGCAGGGCATGTAGTAACTCAGATATAAACCAAGAGCTGCATTTTTAAGGGGTTCACCTGTCTGTAAGTGGAGGGATAATAGGGAGGTGAATTATAAGATGCAGTCACTTTGGGTTTGATGACCTCTCCCTGGCGTTGTATCAACAGGGCACATCTGCTTGGGACAAGAAGTGAAAGCTGCAGTCGCTAGAAGTTTGCTCACCTGTGTGGAAATTGCTTCAACAGGGCACATTCTGCTTGAAATCTGCATTCACTAGGCAGTTGTGGACCTCTCTGGAAATTGCATCAACAGGGCACCTCTGTTTGGGACATGAACTAAAAGCTGCAGTCACCGGACTCATTTGCTCACATCGGGGAAATTACTTCAACAGAGACATGAACTGAAAGCCGCAGTCACCAGGTTTTTAGCCAATGCTAAACATGACCTAACAAGGCATGACTTGCCTGGGACAGGAACTGGAAGCAGCAGTCATGTGAGGTTTTTCCCGCTCTGCCTGGAAGTCCCTTCTGCTGGGGGTTGATTGTGATGCATGTGTACTGTAAGACTTGCTTTGAACCACCCCTTCCAGCTGTCGGCACATTTTCACTTTCACTGTGTGTGAGAGTTGCATGAACATTTGGTTTCAGATGAAAGTAGTTTTAGAAAGCGGATGGTCTGTCATTATTCAGAGGTCATAGGTTGCACTGACGTGTTATTACGTTTTTTTGTTTTCGTTTTGAACAGTCACTTGTTTGAAATTCATGCAAGTCTAAAAAGGTGAATGCGAGCCCAACCAGCCGTGGCAGAATTGTCATGACCGCTATCAAAGTAGTTTTTTCACACACAACCCCAGGACCTGGAAAGCTGTATGCTCTTGTTCAGAGCGAAACGAGTTCCACTTTGCATTGTCACATTGCGTGCATGCTGTTTGGGACTTTGGCTATGTCAGCGTGGCATGCACAGATGAATCTGTGGATTTGGAGAGGGGGGTTGGGGCAAAAGCGTACTTTCGCTAGAGGTGATTGGAGTGATGTATGCATCAAACATCTGGATATTATGCAATTTGATGAAATAGTTTAAATTTTGATGGATTGTTTTCTTTGCACTGTTCTCTCAACTTGTGTTAGGTGTAGCGGTAGTTATTGATTTTGGGCAGTGTTCCATTTTTTCTTCCACAGTTGTTTTCTATTTGTCTGCAGGCGTAGGGTTACAAGACGCATACAAGTGGCATTACTGTTTTTGACTAATGACATGAGATACGTGGCCTAGTAGCCGTTCCCTCACTTCAGCTCGAAATTTACTGAGCCAGACAAACAGTGGAATACAGAATTGACAGGATGAAGAAGTATTGCAGGTAGACGGCCCAACAGTGGAATCTCAGTCTGTGTCAAGCGTCGGGTACTGAACAGTCCCTTTTTTGCCAGCAGTCTTAAGACTGATAAGAGCAGCTCTGCAGTGCTCACTGTTGAAAGGTTGGAGCTGAGCTTGTCAGACTCCTGCAGGCTGTTTATAGCCCAGCTCGGTATTTAAGGCAGAAATCTGGTTTCCATTATGGCCCTAATATAACCCTGTGTAGCTGACTGGGCTCAAAGCACCAACAGACTGTTTCCATTATGGAGCTGGCTGTGACAATAACTGTAATGCTGTTTTTATTATTTTTTTCTTCTTCTTTTGAGACCACTGAAAAAAAGATCTATGATGCATTGCATCATGGTAAACTGCATAGACTTTGCACTTTTAAAATCAGTTTTGATGACCTTGCCCTATTTTCAAGGTGACAATAGTGTATTTCCTTTTAAAGTTTTGATCCGAGTCAGTCAGTTGTCAAAAGGAGAATATGTTTAATTTTTCTCGATGAACAGGACCATAGTTTTTCAGTGTTTTTACTCAGGTTGGTACTTTTTAGTGTTCCCAACCCAACAGTCGCCTCCCTTGCAGACTGTAAATGTTGATCTTTACTCAGATGCCGTTTAATTAATATCTTTTATATACTGCATGATGACCTCCATTGAGCTTGGCATGTTCGTACTGGTTTTCATAATTTTGAGCCAGTTGAAGGTCGCAAGTTAAGGGGCAAAGGTAGCTTCACAGTTCTGAATACGAGTCAGCTGAACATTTGCTGTTCTGGATTTACTTTATTTATTTATGATTAGGGTTTGCAGAAAGATGAAGTGCACTCAATTCATAATGACATGGTGACTGTTTATATTGGTGGGATGGTTGGATAGCCACATGTGTTGATAATACACATTGCTGGCTCCATGTTGTTCAAGCTTTGTTGCAGTACAATCCGACCGTGTAAGCCACATCTTGGAAACCTATATAAACAAAGAAATTGAATGTGTAAAGCTTTAAAAAAGTCTGATTTCGCCTGTTTTGACCTTGGTATTATTAGGAACTTGGACTCCACTAAATGTATATATACACTACCTGGTGAAAAACCCCTGTGTAGATATTAATCACACTTCTGTTGTTTTGTTAGTGACTAGGCTCTCCAGGAGAGTCCTTAATCAGCTTTGTACAGCGGAGAAAAAAAATTGTTTTTTTGTGTGCTGTTGTTGATTCCTATCTCCCATTACTCCGATTGGTTGCAAGCATGGTGTGCGCTTCTTTTGTGCCCTTTTGCAAGAATATGATCACTTGAATTGTAATGGAAGGGTTTTTATGTGTGCTTGAACAAGTGAAATGTTTTAAAATTTGTTTTCTCTTGATGT
The DNA here is from genome assembly GCA_018857735.1 of Alviniconcha marisindica. Classification (NCBI taxonomy): domain Eukaryota; kingdom Metazoa; phylum Mollusca; class Gastropoda; family Provannidae; genus Alviniconcha; species Alviniconcha marisindica. The sequence goes on along the minus strand of JABMCL010000865.1, from coordinate 136,522 downwards.
GTGTGCCTGTGTAGAGTTGTGTTGAAATCAAAACTGGGAAAGAAAAAAAAGGAAAAAAAAATCCCCACAAAATCTTTTTAAAAAAGAAAAAAAAATGTATTAAACAAGTTATTGCCCGTGTTTCATCTGCCAAATGTTCATTTTTGCAAGGTCAATATATTTCTAGCCAAATTGCAGAAAAAAATAAAATAAAAAATCATGCAAAGTTATTGTATATGAATCATGGTGAATAAAAAAAATCTTCAATAACATTCTTGAGTTTTTGTCATTGTTTGTTATTTTGTGCAGCACTGCAAACTTCTCAAGCACAGTTATTAATTATGTCAAGTTTTCCAAGCTGGGCAGTAGTTGTTGAGGAATAGACGGCCATGTCCTGGCAAAATGTTGTGGACATTCGGTAAGTAGTTTAAGATGGTATCTACGTGTTTGGGAAAGCCCTTAATTTAAGCACTCCATCCATTCTTTCAGAAGTTTTCCAAGTGTTGCTTGTGAAGTAGTACATGTAAACTTCTCAAGCGCAGTTAGCAATTGTGTCAAGTTTTCCAAGCTTGGCAGTAGTTGTTGAGGAATAGACAGCTATGTCCTGGCAAAATTTTGTGGAAATTCAGTAAGAAGTTCAAGATGGTATCTACGTGTTTGGGAAAGCCCTTAATTTAAGCACTCCATCCATTCTTTCAGAAGTTTCCCAAGTGTTGCATGTGAAACAGTACATAGGCTGGCCTACATTGGCCCTTTCTATTGTTGAGCATTTCATCCATGTATACCAGTGCAATCCCTCTAAGTCCCATGGGAAAACAAATTACCGCTGGGACGAAGTAAACAGTGCAACCCCTCTTCAAGACCACCGTAAAGATCAAGCAAACTAGAGACTGAGCTGCTGGCTCCCAAACCCACCACATGCTGACACCTCTTTCCCTGCACATCGTTCAACTTCCTCAACACTTGTAGTCCATGCTTGCACATGCAATGTCGGCATCCAGTGTATACTGGAATGTCGGACATTGCATATTACAGTATTCAATATGGGATGCGAGCTAAAAACGACAACAAAACATGCACTCAAATCAACACTGCAGTCACTCTGACAGCTTGCGAGTGATTTTATTTTTTTCTACCATGCCGTTTCCGGGGTTCATTTGGGTTGCGCTTGTTCCAGTAGGCGCTATTTCGGAAATCGTGCTTCCCAGAAATTCCAATTGTGGAAGCGCGGCTTGTGACATCGTTGACTGCAAACGGTGATGAGCCAGCTATGAAGTCTGGGTCAAAGACATCCACTGACTGCTTGGCCTTTCGTGGTGCCCTCTGCTGGGGCATGGGCTGGTCTTCAAACAGTCGAGGGTTGTTGGCATACTTGCCTCCCTTGTGCATGGGGAGAGGGTACTGCCACACAACCAAGATTTAACATCAGTTGGGTTACAAAAGTCAAGAATAAAACCCAGCTAATTCCCCCTCACCCCCCCACAAAAGCCAAAATACAAACAAAACAAAAAGAATTAAAAGTGGGACATCTTGCAGAATCTAGCCCACAACTTCAATGTTTTGCTGCACATGGTAATTATACAGAGCTTAAACAGAGCTGGAGTAGTATACTGTGAAGAAAAACAAAACATTTTATTTTATATTTTACAATAAACCAGGTGAAACTGTTACGTGAGCCATAACCAAGTAGAATCCACTTTGTGAGCCCGTAACCAGGTAACTACTAAACCATAAACTGGGTCAAACTAACCCACAACAGAGTTGATTCGCACAAACAACAAAGACCTGAGTTACCTTCAGTATGGCATGTGAGTAAATAACAACGTACACAAACTCCACCAGAGGTGCATCCTTGCATGCCAGGTGAGAGTTACTGTATGTGAGGATGTACCTCTGGTGGAGTTTATGTACCTTGTATTTACTCGCATTCCAGGTAAGTGTTATTGTAGGCGACTCGGGTCTTTTGAGCCCGAATTAACTCCCTTGTGTTTTGACTGCCTGAGCACCCAGGGCCTCATTCTGTTTCAGACCGGGTAAAACCAAAATTGCTGCATGAGCCTAAGATCTAATAGACCAACTTTAAATAACTGTCCAGGATTTTTAAGCGGCAGCAGGATGAAGCTTTATCTAGCTGTCCATAGCTCAGCTTTCCAACCAGCAAAAGAATGTCTTGCAAAATCAAACATCATTGTATAAAAATCTCCAGTCAAACTTGTCCAAGACCAGCACCTTTGGGTCCAAAGAGCTGCAGCTTCTCCAGGTTGTCGCCTTACAGGTGAGGTTGGTTGAACAGTATTTTCATCACCGAAGGAGTGGTCAGGATGGACATGTGACCACCATTGCAAATCTGACCATACATGGAGTATGACAACGATAAAGCGGACAGGCTTACCTTCATCCCTCTGGTGTTCAGTGGTCGCTTGGAGAAGTAGTAATGAACTTTTCCATCTTCGTCCCTCATCATGGCAACTCGCTTTAGTGTCTTGTTTCCACAGTTAGGGCAAAATACCTTCATGGTGTTGTAGGAAATCCTGGGGGAAAACACACGCACACAAATCCTTTGTTAATAATCTGTGTTGATGGATACATTATATATTTAAAAAACGCTTTTTAAACCACTGATTCTATTCATAAAAATTGAAAACATCCACGTACATACAAAAAGTTAAGAAAAATACTATTCCATATTCATGAATGTACACATAAACAAATAAAAACACACATACTGTTTCATGGTCATGAATATTCAACAATAAGAATATACTTTATTCATCCCAGTGGGAAATTAAAGCTGTTGTTTGATCTTATACATTAATGCACAGGTACATCCGAAGGCATGCAACATTTAAAAGCTGATCTTATTTTTTGTATGTCTGAAGTAAAGAAGAAGAGTGTATGGCACTGGGTGTGTCAGATGGGCCACAACTCACTTCATGCAAGCAAAGCAGCGCATAACATAGCTCTTGGCTCGTTTAATCAGCAGTCCGTCCACTGACACCACATTCAGCCCCATCTGGATCAGAACATTCTGCACACACACAAAAGTAGACACAAAAGGACCCTTGTATTTGCATAGCTAATTTTCCACTTACTAAATATGCAGCCTGCACCAAATATACCACTGATCAAATGAAAAGAAAAAAAATGAAAAAAAGGACTGAAGCTTTGGCACTTAATTTGTTGCTTGTTACCAAGTCACCACAACTAAATGCTACAAAACTCAAAGCTGATGATGCTTAAAACTGATTGTGAACAATGAGCCTTGAATGTTTAACCTTTAAAAAGCCAAATATGTGAACACACACACACAATCTAGTATATATCTATATATATATCCAGAGGCACAGAAATCTTGTTTTGTGTCCATACAAACTGTCATATACACAAATTTGATTATACACAAGCATAAAACACACCTACAATCTCGTGTAGATATATATAGAGAGAGGTACAGAATATAATGTGCACACCTTAAAAAAGCAAACCAAAAAAAACAAATACTGTCAGCATACACAACCTGTCAGCAACCATGCTCCTCTTTACCTGCATAGCAAAGTCTGTGGTGAGACAGGCCACGCTGACGCGCGACTGCTCAGTCTCTGCAACTCCAATCCCCATTTGTCGTTTCACCTCTTTGATGTTGGAGGGCGTTATCCATCCTTCATCATCATCGTCATCACCTTCTGCATCCTCTTCCTCCTCGCTGTCTTCTCTTTCCTCCAGTAGCGCTTCTGGGAGAACATCTCCACTGTCACCCTTGGGAACGGCTGTGTTGTCTGCGTCCAACTTCTCTGGAGCAGCCGCTTCTGTTTCTTCTTCAACTGAGGGGCTGTTGGCTTTCTGCCAAACAAATCGAGAGCACCTGCTTATCACAGTTCTGAAGTCAGCTGCATCATTAAAGTATTTTCATTTGAGCACTTGATGAATCCCTTGCAGGAATCTGGGGTACCTATACCTGGGTACAGCTGCAGCAACTCACAAGAAGCTGTGCCCACTGGCAATGGTCAATGGAATGTTTCAGTGTTCACTTGCGGTAAAGCACTGGGGAATACTGCTTAATTTTGCCAAGGCAGTCAGGCAAACTTCCACATCTCTCTTCAATTTTTGAACTGTTACTGTCTAGGGATCTTCTGCAGCATAGGGGTGCAACATGCCTTTCACCCTCACTCAAAGTACTCAACATTACCCATGTTTTTCCACCAGACTGAAAGAGAAACTACAGTTTTGAGTCTGGATGAAAATTAGGATCAAACCGAGCACACTCGGTACACCACTAGGCAGGAGTGTTTTGCTGACAACCCCTTAGCCACATTGCCAAATATTACCGTACTAGACTAAGAGTCAGAGCGCATTTCATCAACTTGTAAATTTGAAAAACATTCACACATAATGTCATATAATATGTATGTCATAAGCAAAAAACAGACTGACTTACTCTTTCACTCTTCTTCAGTGGCATCGTCCAGGAAAAAGCCAGCAATCCGTGCCTGCTGGTCATTGCTGGCACCCTTGCTGGGAACAATGTATTCTGCTGGCTGTTCAAATGATAACAACAAACATATATCATGTCCTTTATTAACACATCAACTCCTGCTGTGTGATATACAAATGTGTAATCGCAATGGCTGTAACATGTCAGAAACAGAATTTTTAACAAGTCATTAAGACAAGAGCCAATATGCTTATATGTGACCCTCTCCCATAAAATCAGTCTTAAGTCACATTTGGGGTATTTTAAGATGTCTTTAATTTTCAAAACTGCAGTCCCTGCTGTTTATTATATTGGTATCTGAAAATGAAGAATGTAGTAGATAATTTTTGAAGTTGCCACACTTCAATGAAGTATTTGAAGTTGTTAAGCATCATCTGAGAAAATATCCCTGAAAGATTTGGTGTCATTTTGCATATTTTCTGTAGCAACAGGAGTTTAGAGTTAGCCAAACTTGCAGAGTTATTTTAGGGTAATAAACTGGACAAAGGTGTATGACATGTAAATGTTCTGTACATTTACAAATACATTTTATCTGGCCAAATGTCGGTCATTTTGCATAACATTTGCATCCTTTACTCCGGGGTTGACTTAAGACTAGTTTCATGGGAGAGGCTCACATATCATTTTTTGTTCTGTTTCAGAATCTACAGCAATGCCCCTGAGCTGACTAAAACGTGTACAATGACGTAATTACCATAATAATATGAAATGCTATGCATCAACTCCCTAAATGCTGAAATGTTAATGTGCAGTTTAGCATAATTGCTTTTATTTTCTACAAATAAACAAAACAAAAAACAAAACAATAACAGACATCTACTGCCCTCCCCTTAAAAACAAAAACCCGGGGACTCCCTACCTTTCTGACAGGCTCTGTGTTGATGTGGTCCACTCCCACGTGCTGCTTCTCCAGCATGTAGGTAAGGGCCAGGACGCTGATGTCAGTGGCAGACAGGTGTCTGTAATCTCCTGTTTTCTTGGCAAAGTCGCTCACTGAAAATAAAATCCATTTTGCACAGAATTGAAACACCTGTCAGTCCACAAGTGCTGGTTTTGTCTCCTTAGCCCATTTGTGTCCGTGGCCAGTACACAGCAACGACAAAAAGAAGCAATGGAGACACAAACTGTGCACACAGTGATGTGGCAGGAGGGAAAGTCAACAGTTGTTGCTAAGAGCTCAGGGTGGCTGTGTAATCAGCCATGGCAGTGACGAAAGAGGGCAGGCCAGCTTACTGACAACAAAGGTGGGGCTGTGTGTGATGGAATAAAACATATGACATATAAAACATATACACATATGACATATAAAACACACTAAATATGCCATAAGAACACAGCAACTGAAACCTGAATCACCCGAGATCATTTTCACCTGACATGCGAGTAAATACTGATTCAGGGTCAGGGTCACATGCCTAGCAGGCTGAGCATACTCCAGCTCCGCTGTTCTTGTTCATTGTTGGTTCTATTATGTGTGAGATGGGGATTTTTTTCTCACACCTTCATTATGGACTGGACCACTGGCTGCACCCTAGTGGTGATGAAGCCAAGTGTGCCAATCTTGCACCACCTGAATACCGCACCATCTCCTGTCCCTCTTGTGGGAACATCACCTTCATCGTGCACAGGTCTCTGTGCCCTCACCTCACCACCACTGCTGACTTTCCCTTTCAATGTTCTTCCTTTGAACTGGCTCACCTGCCTATCAACCTTTGTCAAGACTGTCTACAACTCATCTACCTCTACCGTCCACCCCCTAACAGGAAGAATAACTTACTGAATGAAATGTTGTAGTGTGTTTATATAATTAATAGGGTTCACTGTGCTCTTGGAGAGTGTGTGTGTGTGTGTGTGTGTGTGTGTGTGTGTGTGTGTGTGGTGTGTGTGTGTGTGTGTGTGCATGTGCGTGAGTGATCAGAGTGTGTGTGTGTGTGTGTGTGTGTGTGTGTGTGTGTGTGTGTGTGTGTGTGTGTGTGTGTGTATGCATCCTGCACATAGTTATGCTTGAACCCCCTCACTTGGTGTGCTCAAGATGATATCAAACTGCATTATGTGTTCCCTACTTAACTCTGTCAGCTTTGTTGCCTGCTGACTCACTGAAGACAATGACTTCTGCAGATGGTTTCTTGGAGTGTGTATGGTGTAGGGAAGCATCTTGAGTCTGATCAAGGCAATACCATATTGCATTATGTGTTCGGCACTTAATTCAGTCGGCCTGGGTGCCTGCTGACTCACCAAAGAGAATGGCTTCAGCTGACGGTTTCTTGAAGTGGAGTGTGTAGGGAAGCACCTGGAGTCGCTGCCGTGTGGCTCTGTCACAGCTCTCATGCACCACCTCTGGCACTGTGTACACCTCCTCTCCAATCTCCTGTAACAGTGACTCAGTGTAAGAACAGCTGCCATTCAAAACCAACAAAGACCAGCCTGTGACCCTGACTTGGCCTGAGGTTGTTATGTATTTTGAACAGAATAATAATAGCTATTCTTATAAAGTGCTATTGTTTAACCCAAGTTATACTCACTGTGCTGTACAAATAACTCATGACAAAAACCACATTAACAATAACATACATGGTATTTGAAGAAACAGAACTTTAAGTATAGTGGTCTATCATGAAAAATATCACCAAGCATTAGTAGTAAACATTAACTGTTATAACACACACACACACACACACACACACACCACACACACACACACACATATATGTAGATCACCTACATGATACTACTACTATTACTAGATGGATAAGTTTTTTAAGAACTTCATCTTTCTTTCTAATATAAGACAATGCGGCTTGCCTAAAAGTAGTAACACTAACAGTCAATGGTATTGGTATGGGAAATAAAAATATCATAAAATTGATAAACGTGGTATTCGCTTTTTTTCAAGCAAAACATCTGGGAAAATAGTTAAGCTAGAAAACGTGAAGCAACTCAGTGCTACACCGTTAAACTCAATCAGCCAAAGCGAAATATGGCAGCGCCCTTGCATCGAGACATGGCACTTGAAAAAATGAAAGGAAGATTAAAAATAACAACATTCTTTTTTCTCTCTCTCTCTCTAAAGTTTGCTCAGTTTACTCCTGAGATCGACCACACTTAATGGAAACCTTTTACAGGTGCTATTTCTGAAATCAAAACATAAACTGTTACCCTGATCGGAGCATTCCGAATGAAGCCTCCAGCATCAACCACAACGTGCTTCGCTGGTGTGGTGGCCGCCATGTTGTTGCAGTGTGCATGGATCACGTGACCAAATGAGAGAATATTAAATATTGGTGATTTTTTAACAGCGAATATTTGGAGTTTTCGTAAAAATTAGGAAGTCACTTTGCTAGAACATGTTAACAAAATTTATTATTAGTTTTGGAACAGAAAGATTCTTTACGTCATCGGTCACATGATCAGTGATGGTGGTCAACATTGCGAACTAAGCCTAGGAGCAAACATCGTTTTTCCTCGATTTCTGGAACCCACAGAGGTTTGTTGCATAGGTTACATATATTTTGGACATTTTATTGTATTGTATTGCCACAGAATACAGCTGATGTTCTTACGTCAAACCAAACGGCATAGCTTTTCAGATTAGTTCGACCTTATGAGTTCGTTTGCAGCAGAAACAGGAACAAGTCCTACTAAATTAGAAGCGGAACATGTCATGTGTTTCTGCGCTTTAGAGTGACGCGAATCGGTAGTCGAAGTGTTACGTTGCCATTGTGTCATGTAAGCTGCTCAGTGATCATTTGGTTATTCATTTTCTTACTGTTTGAGATGTATATTTAGTCTATGGAAAGGAAACTCCACCCTCCATATTTCAATTTTCATGGACCATCTTTGGATGACATACTGTTTTCTTTTTTGTTGTTGTTAAATAAAATAAATTGCAGTTCATATTCCCCCCCTCCAACTCGAATTATTATATCGCTGTTGTATGTGGTTAAGTGAATGACAGATCTATTAGAATGTGTCAAATGTTTAGAAACATTCCTCGCAGAGGTTGGTTAATCACATAATGTGTCGTCGACTCAGGAGTCAGTCAGTAAATAATGCCTATCAATAAATAAAATAGACATTATTTAATGACAAACCAGTTATTTTCTCATGATAAAATCAAACTGAGAAATATGTATCCTGGGCAAAAGCAGTTGCTGAGTCAGTGTGATGCTAATAACTGATTTTCGTATACATGTGATATTGATGACACTTGATTGTCTTCCTAATCCTATTGTAATGATTTTCTTATAATTTTTAATATGTAAATAAACAATTATATAACATATAGTGGTGTTGATATAGTGAGGTAGCTGGACTTGCAGGGTGTGTGTTACCAGCATAAAATAAACAGAACAGACTTGTGAACCAAGCAGCCATAAACTGATACTGATAGATCATAGTTGATAGACCCCACTTTTTTAAGCAAGCATATGCAGTCTAGAATGTCCAGTTGATGTGCCTTTGGAAGCACCACAGCACAACACTGACATTGAACAGTACAGCTCCATTTGACTTTAGATTTAATTAGCTTAAGTGTTAACTTTAACTTTAAGTTCAGTGACATTTTAAAATTTTATATACACTGTTAGTGTTACACTTACAGGGTTTGCATTAATTGGTAATTTCCTGTATTTTACCAGTTAAGATCAGCATACCTGAAAGTTAATTGGCAATTGGTCTTAAGTATCGGTGGTTATTTTGTTTGACCAGTTCACACACAAAAATAACAACAAAAAATGCAGCAGAGAGAATGTGTGTGTGTGTGTGTGTGTGTGTGTGGTGTGTGTGTGTGTTGTGTGTGTGTGTGTTCTGCATCTAGATGGGGACGGAAACAGGTGTTAGCTAGTAGAGCTCTAGTAAAGTAGTAGTAGCGTACAGGGCCATGTATCTGACTGGCTGCAGTAATAATTGTCTGACTGGTTTTTGTGAACCACTTTCACCACCTTATACTAGTTATAGATCTGTCACACTGGTTTTAAAAATGTCTATCGCTGTGTTACTAAGTGTTACTGTTAGTGTTGGACCAGATACAAGTTACAACTTTTGGTGTTACATGGTGTTACAGTGCAGGGTTCCCCATTTTTGATGACTGTCCCAAGTCTTGCATCTTAAAAGGGTATTTTCACCCACTTCAAAAAATTCCAAAGGGTATCCACATTTTAGTTTTGTTGTTGTTTGGTGTGTGTGTATATGTGTGTGTGTGTGTGTGTGTGTGTGTGTGTGTGTGTGTGTGTGTGTGTTGTTTAAAAAAAAAAATGTGCCAGGGCTCCCCTTTTTTTGTGAGTACTTTAACATGAATAAGAGCATCAAATTTAGAATAGGAGAGATCATGCATAGTTAGACATAAAGGCTGCTACAAGCAGGGAGTAAAGTGCTGTTAGTGTTAGACTGTTACAGAAATCTCTAAATCAGTAAATGATAGACTGTTTCAGAAACCTCTTAGTGTTAAACTGTTACAGAAATCTCCGCTTTGTAGGAATAGGTTTCTGCCTATCGGTGTTGCACATTTTGCCAGTACATCATCCTGGTGCATGGTCAGTGCCTTTTTGATCTCTTGTTGACATTGAAATTTGAATGCTGAAAGTTTACTGAACCCAATATGAATTAGTTTTTTGAAAGCTTAATTGTTGGAGCTTGACTGACCTGATCATTCTGTGCCTATGGGGCACTTCACTGTTTGGCTGTCCATGTCATAGCCAGTCACTCCTAAAACCCAGTGAACTACAAATCTTATTTTTTGCTGTAGACCAACTGGATTCAGGTTGACTGCTCGTGATTGACTTAATAGCATCAGCTGATTCTTCAGAGTGCTCTTGGTTTGCTGTATGGATTAGACATGCCTTTTAGACTAATTAGAGCCATTCTGATAAACACACACACAGAATTCACATTCACTTACAGCTTGTGTGATTGGATAAAGTGAAAAGCAACAACCAACAAAACATTCAGAGGACGTTTTAGTCATAGAATCAGAATGACACTGCAGGTGAACTTGCTGTTTGTTCCAGTGCAGCTTCAACAGGGTTTTGCGCTGCACTGTCACCATTGGATTGTTTGACTCAGTGAAAAATTGGTGGTTGTCGTCATGCTCTTGACAGATTTTTCAGGGGTGTTTTCAGTCATTACTGTGGGCTTTACTGACTACAGAGGAAATTTCATGCACAAGTGAAAATCTAAGACTAAAGGGAGAATTTGAAGTCCTAGCGCAAGAATATGCACAGACTGGGGATTTTCAGGAGCCCTGCAGTGCTTTGTAATAACTGTACTGTGAGCATAACTTGTGCACAGATAGAATATATATTATATATATATGAGCATGTGCCAAAAGGTGCTGCTTAGAAGGTGGACATTAGGGTGAAAAATAAAAGCAGAAAAGTCATTTAGCAAGTAACACCATTTAAAAGATAAGTCTTTTTTATATACATTTCAGGTCTTAAAAAGATAACTTGATGAAGCAAGTCTGAGAAAAAGACATTTAAAGACGGACACCTGAATCTGTCGGATGCAACACAGGACACAATGTTTGTTTTGATTTAATCCTTGAATTTAATGACTGCTATCAATCTAACATAAACATCCATCGTTTATAACAAGACAGTAAAACTTAAATTGACTCAATTCACTTTTTATTTCATATTCAAAATCATAACAATGATGTCCTGTGTTACATCCGACAGACTGCCACTTTAATTTTTTTAATAAAATGAAAATGAAACACAACACTGAATCAAAAATAGGATGTGTTTATTAGAATTTATGAAGCATAGTTGTTTCCATGACTGCAGCATGAAATAAGGTCATCAACGACATTTTTTTTACATTTTATCTGTCGGATGTAACGATTATTGGATGGACATAACATTTCCCATGCTCACAATACACAGCTTATAAAATAACAGTGCTGATTTCCCTACACTGCAACAAAATGTTACCAGCTGATTTAGTAGTGGTTTTAATGACTGCAGCACTAAACAAGTTGCTTGTATAGTTGTAATTTTGTCAAAGGCCCTTTTTCAGCATTTTATCTGTTGGATGCAACAACTCTATGGTGGACACAACACTTCCTTTCCTGTAAAACATATGCACAGCTAATAAAATCACTTAGTTTCCTACATCTGACACATTGCTGTAAATACTGAACAAGGCTGAAACCATTATTTAAAGTAATGCAGTGTCGGATGCCTCGCATATCAGAGGACACAATGGAATATGTAACACTGGACAGTCAGTATGTGACTTAGAAAAAGTACAGCCAAGTTGTCATTATTATCTCTTTCATTGACAAAACAGAAAACCATGTGAATTACAAATGTACATTCACCCTATACCCTATTGTTAACAGCAGGTAAAATTCAATTACGAAAGACATTGATTTGGCATTCAAGTCTCACTACCTGGAATAACAACTGTAACACATTGTAAGTAACCAGAAACAGTAATGCAAAATCTGGAAACTGATGACAAAGCGTAGAGAATTTTCCATGTTAACACTAATTCTTCCCATCCTAATAAATTTAAAAGATTTGTTTTCAGTGAGTTGGCACTTCAGCATTGAGACATATCTTTATTTCTCTGCTGTTCCTAAGTACTGCAGTGCTTCCCAGGACGAATCTGGCTTCATGCTCCACTAATGTTGTCCCTGCTGTGTCATGAAAAACACTTGCTCTTGCCCTTTTGGAGCATTGACCTCTTTAGCCTGAAAAGAAACATGCATGTGTACAAAATAAGGCAATATAACAACTGTTTGAGGATATGTCTCCTTATTTATAGGTATGCAACTCTGGAGACCTACATGCATATAAGATATTGTGTGTGTCTGCACGCGCACGTGTGTGTGTTTTGACATTCCCCCGAATATATATACATGTATATCTATATCAGACATTAGGTAATATTACTAATATATATATAGTGCTGTAGTTGAAACATAAAAACACAAATACCAGGTTACCCCCTCCTTTTTTAAATTTCTGTTCATTTGGTCTTTTCATCCCTACTAACTTCCACCCCCACCCTACATTGTGCCACAGTGTATTGTATTTTGTGTTGTATGAATTTTTGTCTTCATGTTGCATATTTATAGTGAATTGTCACAATAATTCTACTTTATATGCTGCACTGTATTGTATTTGTACTGCAATGCACATATAAAACTACGTCAGTTAAGAAATTCTATTCTGGCTTTCACTAGTTTCAGCACACACTTTAGAATGCATCTGTCCTGCTTGAAATAGAATCAAAACAACAATAACAATATGCTTTATTCATCCCAGGGAAATGGGAAGGCCTGGGAAGATAAAATAATTTTAAAAAAACATCTCCCTAATCACAATGTTAATGTCATGGTAATGCTTCTTTTCTTTTTCTTTCTTCTTCTTTTTGTTGTTGTGTGTTTGTATAAATTGGTATAAATAGATAATTTACGGCTATGCCTTTTTTAAACTCTTAGTTCACATCACAGACGGCAATAATAAACCTGTAGAGTTGCAGAAGTGTATTGAGGAGTAAGAATTTGTGTCATGGCATCATGCTGTTCCGATCGACTGAACAAATGAAAAAAACGCTGTCCGACAGCGGCAAATCAACTCCGAAACGTGTGCCGTCGTAAACACGGGTATTTTCGCCATTACGAAGTAAACACTTGAACGTATAAGTTTTTCTCTTTCAGTCGAAACACTAAGAAAAAACTTGTTCGTTGATCGAAACGTGGACATTACTGTGCAAAATTTGGTCACTCACGATCGAAACACTGACCTAAGGCCCGCTTGTGTCATCCGAGAAACAGCGGGCTATCGAACGAAGACATCACTTTGAATTTGCACACTGCCGACCGAAACCTGTTTAATAATGGTCACTTCGCTTACAATTACGAATGAAAATGCAAAAATAACGTTGTATCAATGAAAAGTAACTATTTAATCTGTCGGACGCAACATCACATTTCGATCGAAACTGTAAAAAGGTACATGACCCAAATCGAAAATTCACTCACCGTTCCTTGTTGGCACCATGTTTGAAGAGAAAGTAGGCGCAAAGCACTGTGGGTAAACATGGCCGCGCTTTGTGCAAAAAGACCGCGGTCACAAAATCGACGTTTATCCCCAGAATCGGCAATTCTTTCGATCGTAACGGACTGACAAAATAAAAACTTGAAATTTTAAACTTGAAATTGTTTATTACGAACGGAATCCAACGCTTTTATTATCACTGCTTTCGACTAAACACTGATTTTAGCAACAGCTTCTTTGTTTCACCACCCACAAGTCCGCAGTGAATAGTAGCAGACGAACGTTTTCGTCAGCATCGGAACCGGACCCAATGCGTTTCGATCGAAATAAACATATGTTTATTTCAATTATTCAGAGTTTACAAATAGTTATGAGCCGTTTTCTCAAACATTAAAAAGCTTTGACTATGTCCTGTCAGGCAGCAAAGGGAAAATTGCCTAAAGAAGAAGATGCAAACAAAACGACAACTGAAGCGGTGCACCCGAAATGTCCACCCTTCCTTTGCCGATTTTCGGCCCGGACTTGGTGTAAATTTTCATATTTTACTAACGCAAAACTGACTTTGGGAGTCAAGTTTATCTTTATTATCTCTTTGATGCATACTCTTTCAGATAAAGTTAGGTTTGTTCAGAGAAAACTTAAGCCTGAAGAAGCATTTACGACCAAAAAATGGATGGTCCTCGCCGAGCACCTTTTGGCACAGGCTCATATACTGACTGAGTTTAGTACTAGTTCTTCTACAAGTCTAAATACAGTCATCATCATTATCAAAAGGATGATGGTAACAGATGATGTTAAGAGCAGTGGGGAGAGCATGCAGTAAGTGCATTGAGTGTTGTGTAATAACTGTACTGTGAGCATAACCTGTGCACAGATAGAATATATTATTATATATACTGACTGAGTTTAGTACTAGTTCTTCTACAAGTCTAAATACAGTCATCATCATTATCAAAAGGATGATGGTAACAGAACACTGGGGAGAGCATGCAGTAAGTGCATTGAGTGTTGTGTAATAACTGTACTGTGAGCATAATTTGTGCACAGATAGAATATATATACTGACTGAGTTTAGTACTAGTTCTTCTACAAGTCTAAATACAGTCATCATCATTATCAAAAGGATGATGGTAACAGATGATGTTAAGGACACTGGGGAGAGCATGCAGTAAGTGCATTGAGTGTTGTGTTACAGCTGACCTACTAGTAAGAGGGACTTTAGTAGGACAAGTGAATGTCAGCTAAGCAAAGTGTAGGATTTGTGAAGAGTGTTTTGGTTATGTTGCTACGTTGCCTCTTTGTCGGAAGCTGAGTTTTTCAGCACTTAGACTACTCAGTGATTTTTCTTCTTGCCGAAATGTCATTGACATTGCTGCTATGTTAATACACGTATTTGTATTTTGTTTAGTAAGTTGCTTTGAAGTATTTTTAACAGTGGGTCCATTGGTTTTGATCAGGAGAAGAGCATTTACTAATTTAGTACATGATTTTGCCACATGAATGAGTGTTTGCATACATGTAGAAGTTGCAGGTAATATGTCGCAAAATCTAAACTCTCATGGTCCCAGCTTTTGTTGCCTTGCTTTTTTTAGGAAGTGTTCCATGTCATCAAAGGCTACAAATAGGAATGTCAAAGGTGTGCATACTGAATGCAGTGAATCAATGTCTTCATCATGGAATACCACTGGCATTGTCCTTGAACTAGTACTCACACAAAAAGTTGAGATTTCTGTGACGTAAATGTAACAGCACTTTACTCCCAGCTTGAAGTGGCCTTTGTGTTTACCTTTGTACAATGTCCCATATGAAAAGACACCCCTGTGTGGAAAAAAGGTTGCAGGCACTACCTGCTCTCCCATCCTGGTGTGAACCTCAGGGATTTAGCCTAGGAAGGCAAACAAACAAATGGCAGGAGAAACCTCAGAAGATGTGTGATTATGACTGCCCATTTAATGATTTATGACTGCCTAAAATAGAGTGAGCATGTCTGAGGACCATAAATCTGCAGCTCTTTATTTATATATATATATATATATATATATATATATATATATATATATATATATATATATATATATATATATATGTGTGTAATATGGGTGGCCTTCAGTAGTGTGTTGGGTTGGATAGTGGTGGACTGCTGACCTGTGAAGTGTGATACAGACTGTCTCATGCCTGATAAGTGAAAGTTATGGTCCCTAGTGTCAGTTATTCTTTTCCTTCTGGTATTATATAGATATTTAGCGTACTGGTTGATGTAAGATATTGGTAGCACATGTATAGATTTTGCTTTGAGTATTAATATTATATAACATGTTTGCATGTGTCTGTGTCATCGGACATTGCTTTCACACACACACGCACGCACGCACTAATAATAACACAGACAGACATAGACATGTACAGGAATATTAGGATGTGCACAGAGGCACTAACACTACACAGTCCATTAAAGTCAGATATGAGGGGTTGTATTTGCTGGGTGGGGATTTTTGGTTGCTGTTTGCAGTACTATAGAGAACTTTTGCATGAGGTCACCAAAGGTTTTGCTCTTGGCCATAACCTTAGCTGGTGGACAGCTGCCAGAGAGTACTGAGAAAGACTAGAAATAATGAGGAATAGTGTTGAATAGTGCTAGAAATAACACACAATTTTCTTAATATGCTTTGTAAAATCAAAACAAATAGTTGGCTTTTGAACTGAAGCTGAACAGCATTCTTGGGCTCTCTCTCTCTGTGTCTCTGTCTCTCTTTCTGTCTCTCTTTTTTTCCCTTCAGGTATCCATTATACTATATAGGTCAGTATTACAGTTCCATTTTGATCCTGGCATATTTTCCAAGCTGCAAACTATTGTTTACTGAGCAGAGAAAAAAAGAACTAAAGGTTATGACATAAAAAAAATAAAAAATCTAATACCAAGATGAGCCTTTAAAAACATTGCAACTTGACAAGAGTAAACAAACCAAAACCATCTCTACATTGTCATGTCTCTATGGCTGCTAATGCTGTCTGTCTTCATCAGTTTGGACAGGAAGTCTGGTCAAGTCAGTATACTTTAATCATCCCTCACACTGAAGTCACAGGGCAATTCAGCTAACTACTCAGGCTTAGTAATTAAAAAAAGCAAAGAACAGCAGATCAACGTCAGAAACATTTAAACTGATAGTAATAGACATACTGGATATTAAAAGTCAACAAAGAAAATCCATTATATTACAAATTATCACAGCAGAAAACATACCCCACTAGCCCACCTGATACCCACACACATACACACCCACACCCATCCCAGCCTACATGCTCACACCACTGCTATCATCAACCAGACACACTGGTGTGCACATGGCTTGATCTATACCCACCACTGAGTCCTAATCAAACAGCTACCCTGGTAAAACCATACAGAATGGCCAAGACAGTTCAGATGGCTGATCATGCCCTGTTGCGGAGTTGAACTGCAGGGGAACAAAAGAGCTTCCTCTTACATTGGTTTTGTGTGCCAGTGATCATGGGGCAAGTGTTCAAACTCCCTATACAAAGGAAATCGTGGGTTGTCTTTTCCACAAATAGATTTCTCGTATGAATACAAAGTACTTCTTGATTCGAGACCAGTGTTGTTGCAGAATTGGCACAAGTTCTAGAATTGTTTGTAGCTTGTTTCAGAATCAGAATATTTATTGTCCCAGTACAAGTTTACAAGGAAATTTGTCTTACGGTGCACAATAGGAGATAGAATAAACAACAGACTAATATTTTAACACGGCTACAAAGGCTAAAAAACACACACAACAGATTATTTTCACAGCATTGAAAAGTAAATATTTACACAAGCATCTGTAAAGTGTAATTAAACAATATTACTCTCTCTCTCTGTCTCCACCACACACACACACACACACACACACACACACACACACACACACACACACACACACACACTGACACATATATACACTCTCCCTCAATCACACACACACACACACACATAATGTTTCTCATGCATATTTTTCACATTATTGGAAACCTATCACAAAAAAGTGGGTGCTGTACCTCAGTCTTGCTACTGACCCGAGATGGGTGAACCCCACCAATGGCAGCAAGTTTTTCCATAGAGCCAACCTGGGTAATTTTCCCTAATGTATCAAAATGTTTGAGGACTAATTTGGTGTTTTTCTGTCTAATGGGGAGTTAGAAAGACAACACACTTTGTAGTGAATAAAAATGGTTGGATTGTCTGCCAGCAGGTCTCTCATGACCCCACAAATGTGCATCGCATAATATGTGACTTGTGAGTGATGGAACTCGGTAGGTTATATATATAAATAGATTTTATTAATTCCATGGGGGATCTATCTACAGGCAATTCATTTGTGACACATAGCTGAATGACATTCAAACCACCACTAGTTTTATTGGGAGTTCACTTTGTTTTCAGTATTTCATACATAAGTGAATGAGAGAGAGAGAGAAGATTTCTGTGTTTTTTTTGTGTTTTTTTATTATTATTTTTTACACATATGAATGAGTCAGTGACTGCCTGTTGACCTGTGGGGAAACAAACTGCCAGACTTGGTCTGTGCATACTTGGCTGATTAGTTGTCTGTTGCTCATGTCCCATTTTGCATTACTTTTTTTTCTGTCTGTTGTCAGGTTTGGTTGTGTCCTGTTTGTACATCAGTCTTGTAATCATTATTATTATGTTATGCTATGGGCACACATAGTTCACGTTAACCGGTAATTTCTGGTATTTTACTGGTTAAGATCAGCATATACCAGAGAGAGAAAAATCAACAATCAGTCAGACATACTGGCTGATAAGTGATATTTTATTTGACCAGTTCTCAGAAAACTAAAAAGCGTCGGGATAGATTGCGTGGTGTGTGTGTGTGTTCTAGACAGGGAAGCTAGTAGAGCTCTAGCATAGACAAAAGTGTATCTGACCAGTTGCACAGTGATTGTTCCATGAACCACTTTCACCACCCCGAAAAATGTCTAGTGCAGTCACAGGGCACTTTTTTTTTTAGCTGATTGTATTGATGTAATCTGGATTGAAAATGGAAGTTATCAAAGGTTTAGAATTTGCGGAGAAGACAAGATAATCAGTGGTGTTTTCAGTGTTTACTGTGATTCATTGGACCATGTCACTTTCAGGAAATGTGTGTTGCTGACATTTATGGGTTTTCTAAAACTGTGTTGCAGGGAATGTGCATAGCGCGAGTCTAGACAATGGGAGAAGCAGCCGGAGGTGCATCATCTAACCCCACTTTATCACAGCTACAAGTCACTGGTAAGTCACCCCTAAGTCACTAGGCTCCGTATCTACCTTGTCACAGCTACAAGTCACCCCTAAGTCACTAGGCTCTGTATCTACCTTGTCACAGCTACAAGTCACTGGTAAGTCACCCCTATGTCATTAGGCTCTGTATCTACCTCATCACAGCTACAAGTCACTGGTAAGTCATCCCTTAAAGTCACTATGCACCTTATCTAACTTACCACAGCTATAAATCACTGGTAAGTCTCCCCTAAAATTACTAGGCTCCTTATTTACTTTACTACAGCTACAAGTCACTGGTAAGTCACCCCTAGGTCACTATACTCCTGGTATACTTTGTCACAGCTAGAAGTCACTGGTAAGTCATTCCTAAAGTCACTATGCTTCTTATCCACATTACCACAGCTCTGTTATTAGAATGTTACAGCCACAAGTGACAAGGAAGTCACCATTCCTAATCTGTACAAAACTACAAGTCACTGGTAGGTCCCCACCTTTCAGATTTACCTAATCATTGCTACAAGTCACAAAGTCAGCCTTCAGCTCTACAAGTCACTGATAAGTCACCAGTCTCCTGATCTACTGCTTATCACTGCTAAAGGTCGCAGATGCAATGGTAAGTCCTAATCAGAGTTGTCACAGCTGCATTTGCAGTTTTGGTCACTGTCTTTTTGTTGTTGACGGCATCCTTTGTGGTTGTGGTCACCATATTTCTGTTGTTGTCAGCATCCTTTGCTGTCTCAGTGTCTAACAGTTGCAGGCGCAAGTCACTGGTATGATGTAATGTTATTGTCTGTTGTCCAACACAACAACTTGAACAAGCCTGTGCCTATACACCAGGAAGATCAGTCTCTGTTACGGCATCTTATGGGATCGCATTGGTTTATTTTTTTGGATTAACTGTAAGTGTAACTGGCTCCAGATTCTACACACTCCACAGCCAGGACACACATACACACACATGCATGCACACACACATGCATGCACGCACGCACGCACGCACACATGCACGCACACACACACACAACACACACACACACACACACACACACACACACACACACACACACACACACACACACACACAGAGCCAGGATACACAACCAGGACAACACCCCCTATACAGCCAGGTACAAGAAGGTGTGCATGTATATATACAGTCTATTATACATTACATAGTGACTGGGCATTTGTTGGAAGGAAGCCAGAGTACAGGCAGCCAGTAGTAATATTTGTTGCATAGGGTGTGTGTGTGCCTGATGAAAGATAAGATCAGTTATCACCTGAGCTGTGCTATTTATGGACAAGCCTTTAGCCCAGAAGGGAGCCCCCCCCCCCCCCCCCCCCCCCCCTTGATGTCACACCCTGGCCTGGAATCTCAGGGCTGTCATTTGATTCCTCTTTCCTGTAGTCTGCTTTCTTGTTCTTCTGTCTAGTCCTCTTACTCTTTCTGTTGTTTTCTCATTTTCTGCTAATGGTCCATTCTTCTGACTTTTTCTTCAGAAAATTCTCAAATATATATTTTTTAAAGTAAGTGGGGTTTTTTGCATGGCAGAGTATGTGCAGCTTGCTGCCATATGGCACTGATATTTACCATTTTGCAGTCATATAACATATATATATAATAATGTTAAAAAAGTTTGTTTCTGTCCATTCCTTTTTTAAAATATTTTCTTTAATTCGGCATCAATTAATTAGAATGCTCAATAATACGAGCATGCCCTAGCCTTGGGTGCTCTTTTAACAGTGGTAATATTGAAGGGACTAACTCTATGAAAATTTGAGTCTTGACAACTGTCCATTGCCCCATCAAGTCCAGCAGAGGTTCCATGCACCACCATACATTTTCCTGCTTTTGATTTTCAATGACAAACTTTGGAATTGACAGAAAAGCTTGCAAGACATCTGTCATTGTGGGTGTGATGGACAAGAGTCAAGGATTTAGTTTAGTAGCCCCCCCCCCCCCCCCCCAACACACACACACACACAAACCCCACCCCAAGAACCCCTCAGAATTGTTGGTTTTGCTGCATTTTGTATACCTAGACTCTGACCCCAGCTGTAGATTGCTTCAGTGCAGATCCATGCACTTTTGTCCATGAATTATGATGAGAGAAAAAGAAGAAGAAGAAGAGAAAAAAAGGAGGGGGGGGGGGGGGGGGGATCATTAGGCTGATTGGCTTAATATTTTATTTTTTTTAAAACTTAAAATCATCTTCTTAATGTTGTGTCTTCTCAGTCCAGTCTGCCAAGCTAACCCAAGTGGGAGGGTTATTCTCCACCACGCCAGATCCATACCTCGAGCTCATTGTTGATGGCCATATTTTTTTAAAACTTGTATCAGCTTTTTGATGTGGTGTCTTCTCTGTCTTCAGTCCAGTCTGCCAAGCTAACCCAAGTGGGAGGGTTGTTCTCCACCAAGCCAGATCCGTACCTCGAGCTCATTGTTGACGGCCAGCCGCCACGCAAGACTGAGGTGGTTCGCAAGACTACAACACCAAAATGGGATGAGCACTTCACAGTGTAAGTTACTAAGTGTGCCTAGTGTGGCTGAAAAGGTGGTATGTTGATTCAGATTCAGGTGATTTGCTGATGAAATCGTTTGAATACCAGCAGGCACAGTGCAAATGTGATCAGTGCCTTGCCTGTTAGTAATGTTGCTTTGTTGGTTTTACTCTTGCATTGGTCAGTTACTCTGTCTCCTGTAGTTTACGTGGCAGGTTGAAACCCTGCAAGAAGTCAGAGTGTGTGAGATCTCACTGTTCACACCCCGGAGACAGAAAGCAGATTTAAATTTTCATTTTCATTTCTTTATTTTTTTTACATAAAGAAAATAGTAAAATGAACATATTTCACCGCACTGATTTTTCTTCCTTAACGGTTGTGGTGTCCGTGTAGCGTAGAGAAATATAAGCCTCCCTTGTTTTGTTAAGGTTGGTGACTCCCTACTCCAAGCTGGAACTGCGAGTGTTGAGTTCCAACAGTATCCGCACAGACACGCTCCTGGGGCAGGTGACCATCATTCTCTACACTCTTCTGGAGGAAACCAATGGAAAATGTAAGTCAGTGCTCTCAGTCTGTTTCCCTTGGAAACTGTGAGTCTGGTAGTGTGTCATTGCTGTCGGTCTGTTTCCTTGGAAAATGTGTCTGGTAGTGTGTCATTGCTGTTGGTCTGTTTCCTTGGGAAATGTGGGTCTGGTAGTGTGTCATTGCTGTTAGTCTGTTTCCTTGGAAAATGTGAGTTTGGGGTCACTGAACACTTGTTGCTTTACTGTGTTCCAAAGTAAGCATTGCCCGGGTATGCTGCACATGGCTTAATCATTAACTTGTCTGTTGCCATCGTGGGCACATGCTGCATGGAATGCACTTCATTTCCCTTTGTCCACCATTTGTGGATGGGCTGTGAAGATGTTTTCAGTGGCAGTAGTGGTTAATCATGGTGACGTGTTAGATGATAATCGAATGCAAAACAAGTGGAAGTGGGAATGGGTTTCAGAAGTTGTGAAACTTGGAGAGTGATGAGTTCTGAGAAATAAATTTCTTTTAAATTTCGTTTCATACTTCTCTGTTTGATTCGTACAAAAAAAGAAGAAAAAAAGATTAAGTGTAAGGGTGGTAATGTATATTTGTGAAATTACTGAAGTACTGAAGAGGATGTACAGGTCTGGTTCCAGTCACATTGACTCAGGGTACTGGCCCTAGTTTCAGAGTTTTTTTCTTTCTTTCTGTGGACAGTTCCCATGTCTGACACAACTAAGGCAAGAGGGAAAATGGGATTTGGAAAAAAATAAAGTTGAATGGACCATGAAGGTAGAATTTAAAGAGGGAGAAATTCCTGGCAGCAAGGGAAGCATGCATGGCTATATTCTGACCTACTGTAGGCTTTAAATGGAGAACCTTTGTGGGGTTTTAACAGATGGGACTTGATTTCTCCAGCCACACTGTCGGTCTATGTAGGGGAAGATTTTGCATTGGTTCTTCCTGAGAATGGTTGCTGTTGGCAGGAACTGTTGTACAGCTAGTGTACCATGTAATGCCTTTTTCTTTGACATGAAATGCAAATCTGCATTGACAGGGTTAAAAAGTCTGGAGGTTGGAGGAGAGGGGAGGGAGAAGCAGGGGAGACAGTGAAGTGCAAATCGCCTTATCCCACCCTGTCAGTTTTGTTACCGTCACATTGTATTGGGGGTGGGGATCTTTTTTTTGTCTTGCAGTTGAGAACCTGAAGAAGACGTTTGATCTGAAAGGAGACAAAGGCAGGCATGGGGAGGTCAGTCTGGTTCTTCACGGGCTGGAGGTCAACCTCAGGCGCTACCCCAAGAAAACCACCAACGGCAAGTCTCACATTCCTTCTTGGGCTAGAATGCTGCGTGGGTCTCTGAACACGGCAGGCACAAGATTTTCAGTTTCCTGTTCACTTGGGTTGAATGTGCATGTGGGTTTCTGAATGCAGCTCACCCAAGAGTTTTAATTCCTTGTTGACCTGGGTAGAATGTTCATGTGCGCCTCTCAATGTGACAGGCCCAAGATTTGCCGTTTCCTCTTGAGCTAAGTAGAATGTTCATGTGGGTCTCTGAATGTGACAGGCTCAAGTTTTCAGTTTCTTCTTGAACTAAGTAGACTGTTCATGTGGGTCTCTGAATGTGACTGGCTGAAGATTTTCACTCCTTGTTGAACTGGGCGTGGTGTTCATGTTGGGTTTTTCAATGCAACAGGCCCAAGAGTTTTAGTAGCCTATTGACCTGGGGAGAAACAAAAATGTACATGTGGGTCACTCATTACGAAGGGTCCAAGAAGAAACAAGAATGTTTATGTCAGTCTCTCAATGCAACAGGCCCAAGATCCTCGGTCCCCAATGGGACTGCCGCCACTCCAACTGTAGCTGCCCCACCTGCTGCGGAAGGGCGGTCACAGAACGCAAGCCGGATGCCACGCAGTACCAGCCAGTCCTCCAACCCAACCACGAACGCGGCCAGTCGCAGCCCGGCTTCTGTTCCGCCCACCTCCACAGCCCTTGGCCCCGCTGCAGCGCCCACGGTGCCCGCAGGGAGCCCTGCTGCTCCTCCTCAGAATGGAAGGGATCCAGATGAGGGAGGTGAGCTTGGTGAGAATACAGTTTGGTACCTGGTCATTTCACTTGCTTCCAGTTTGCTTGTGGCTCTGCTGTCGGCTTGTCTCTGGAGCGTGGAGAGATTGTTGCACTTGGCTTTCTGGTCATTGGGATATTGTATTTTGTTTGTGACTGTAGGAATACACTTTTGCTTTCTGATCATTAGAACTCTCATTGCTTTCTGATTATTAGGATACATTTTGCTTCCTGATTGTTAGGATATTGTATATTGGTTTCTGAGTGGTGGAATACACCTTGGGTAATGATCATTGGGATATACTTCTACTTGATTATTCAAATACACTTTGGTTCCCAATCGTTAGAATAGACTCGTATCCTGGTCATTGGACTATACTTTGGTTTCTGATCAATAAACCACACCCTATCTACTGATCATCAACTACACTTTGGTTGCTGATCGTTAGACTAGAAACTTAGATCACAAACTGATCATTGGATTGCACTTTTGTTCCTGATGAGTGAACTTCATCATATTTCCTGATTGTTAGACTGTGCTTTGGTCCCTGATCATTATTAGAAAGCACTTAGTTCCTGATCATAACAATACACTTTGATTCCTGACACTGCACTTAGTTCCTGATCATTACAATACACCTTGATTCCTGACACTGCACTTAGTTCCTGATCATTACAATACACTTTGATTCCAGACACTGCACTTAGTTCCTGATCATTACAATACACTTTGATTCCTGACACTGCACTTAGTTCCTGATCATTACAATACACTTTGATTCCTGACGCTGCACCTAGTTCCTGATCATTACAATACACTTTGATTCCTGACACTGCACTTAGTTCCAGTTCATTGCAATACACTATGATTCCTGACACTGCATTTAGTTCCAGATCATTGCAATACACTTTGATACCTGACGCTGCACCTAGTTCCTGATCATTACAGTACACTTTGATTCCTGACACTGCACTTAGTTCCAGATCATTGCAATACATTTTGATTCCTGACACTGCACTTAGTTCCTAATCATTACAATACACTTTGATTCCTGTCACTGCACTTAATTCCAGATCATTGCAATACACTGATTCCTGACACTGCACTTAGTTCCTGATCATTACAATACACTTTGATTCCTGACACTGCACTTAGTTCCAGATCATTGCAGTATACTTTGATTCCTGACACTGCACCTAGTTCCTGATCATTACAATATACTTTGATTCCTGACAATGCACTTAGTTCCTGATCAGTACAATACACTTTGATTCCTGACAATGCACTTTGTTTGCTGGTCGATAGAATACAGTTTGGTTTCTGATCACTGAGTATAGTTTGGTTGCTTATCATTAGGCTACATTTTGGTTCCTGGTGAATAGACTGCACTTTGATTTCTGATCATCAGAATACACTTAGTTCTGATTATTAGAATACACTTTGGTTCCTGATCATTATGATACTCTTGGTTCTGATCATTAGAACAGACACACTTATTACCTGATGAGAAGACTGTGTTGTGGTTGTTGTCAGAATACACTTATTACCTGATGACAAGACTGCACTGTGGTTGTCATGAGAATACACTTATTACCTGATGACAAGACTGCACTGTGGTTGTCATGAGAATACACTTAGTACCTGATGACAAGACTGCACTGTGGTTGTCATGAGAATACACTTAGTACCTGATGACAAGACTGCACTGTGGTTGTCATGAGAATACACTTAGTACCTGATGACAAGACTGCACTGTGGTTATCATCAGAATACACTTAGAACCTGATGACAAGACTATGCTGTGGTTGTCATCAGAATACACTTAGAACCTGATGACAAGACTGCACTGTGGTTGTCATGAGAATACACTTAGAACCTGATGACAAGACTATGCTGTGGTTGTCATCAGAATACACTTAGAACCTGATGACAAGACTATGCGGTGGTTGTCATCAGAATACACTTAGAACCTGATAACAAGACTATGCTGTGGTTGTCATCAGAATACACTTAGAACCTGATGACAAGACTGCACTGTGGTTCCTCATTATTGCACTGTACTTCCTGGCGGGTTCAGTGCAGTTAGGTTCCTGCTCATTTTGCTTGCTTCCAGTTGCGCGTGTATTGTAACACTGCACTCTTTTGCTGCATCTTTGTTGTGCTTATTTATGGTCCAGAGCCTGTAGTGTTAGATTTTGTTCCTCAGCCGTCCTCCAGATCAGCGACAGTCTCTGACTGTTACCTGTGGTATCATGGAAACAGTTACTTCTTAGGCGTACCATGGGTTGTTGCAATGTTGACCTACAATGTATGTTTGACTGCATGTTGCAAGGGTTGGTGTTGTTTCACTGGAAACACCACACTGGATGTGTGTTTGTAAAAGCACAGGACTTCTGGTTGCAGTGTTCACACACGCTTGATGTTTCAGTGTTGTCTCTGAGAATGGATGTCTATAAACATGCAGTTCTTGTTGTTGCAGTATATGCACAATTTATTTCAGTGCATGTACTTTACTGTTTCATAAGAAACACCACTGCTGTGCCTGTGGATGTATGTGCATCACTGTTGCTCTTTGTTAGAATTAGTTGGCAATTGGATTTTTATGTCCTGTCAACCACACAAAGGTCACCTCAGGACAGTGTCTGTTTCATGGCATGTCCAATGGAGCCTGTTTCATGACAGATTCCAGTTGAGCCTTTTGCTTTGGCTTACATCTGTTTCATGATGCACACCTGGCTGTGCCTATTTCATGACATGCCCAGCTGAGTCCGTTTCTTGACATACCCCTGACTATCTGTTACATGACACATGTCAGACTCTGTAACTGTACCTGTTTCGCAATAAGCACAGTTACACCTGACTTGTGCATGTTTAATGACAAACTGTGGATATTTCATAATGTTTGACTGTGGATGTTTACTGAGGACACCCAGCTGTGGATGTTTACTGAGGACACCCAGCTGTGGATGTTTATTGAGGACACGCAGCAGTGGATGTTTACTGAGGACACCCAGCTGTGGATGTTTACTGAGGACACCAGCTGGATGTTTACTAGACAATGTGGATGTTTACTGAGGACACCCAGCTGTGGATGTTTACTGAGGACACCCAGCTGTGGATGTTTCCTGAGGACACCCAGCGGTGGATGTTTACTGAGGACACCCAGCTGTGGATGTTTACCGAGGACACCCAGCTCTGGATGTTTACTGGGGACACCCAGCAGTGGATGTTCACTGAGAACACCCAGCTGTGGATGTTAGGACACCCAGCTCTGGATGTTTACTGACAAATGCTAACGTATGGATGTTTACTGAAGACATTCAGCTGTGGATGTTTACTGAGAACACCCAGCTGTGGATGTTACTGAGGATATCCAACTGTGGGTGTTTATTGAGGACACCCTGCTTTGGGTATTTACTAGCAAAATACTCACCTATGGGAGTTTTGTTACTGATACCTGACTGTGAATGTTTGATAACAAATCCAGAATGACAAACACCCAGCTGTGGATCTTTGATGACAAGCACCCAGTTGGTTGTTAAATGCAGGTGCTTGATGACAAATAACTGTTTCATGACAAATGCTTGACTGGCTTCTTGGTGACAGGTGTCTCACTGTTTGATGACAGATGACTGGTTGTTTGATGACAGATGACTAGCTGTTGAATGGTAAATTGCCTGACTGGCTGCTTGATGACAAGCTGTTTGATGACAAATGCTTGACTGGATTGTGCAGGTGCTCCACCAGGAGATCCTAACCCGGATGCCAATACTGGCTCTTCAACAGACCCTGAACAGCCTTTGCCTCCTGGGTATGTGTGTGTTGTGAACAGCCTTTACTGTCTGATTAAGAGCACTGTGGGTGTCGGGTTGTGTTGGGTATGTGCTGAGAAGAAATAATCAAGAATTTACATCTTGTTATGTAACAGTTGCTCAGGATGTGTGTTAGAGCGGTGTGAAATCAATGCAGTTTCTGCCATTTTGTCAGCTGGGAGTAAGTGACACTGTTTGTGCTTTCACTTTCCTGTCACTGACGGCCTTCACCTTTGTGTGCATTCAGGTGGGAGCTGAGGAAGGACAATCAGGGTCGATCGTACTATGTGGATCACAACACCAGGACGACCACCTGGGAACGGCCGCAACCCTTGCCACCAGGGTAGGTTGCGTTGACATGTTCCCTGTTGTCTTTTTTCTCTCCTTTCCACCCCCTTCACCGCCCTTTTGTATTTGTATAAACTGATTTTGTGGACTTGAGAAAGGCTTTACACATGAGGAGGTTTGAAATGTGCATTTGTTTGAATGTGATTGTCCAGAGATGACCCTGTGCAGCTGTCAGGATGTTAAAATCCAGCTGCTAGCTAACTTCCCTCTTGTCCTGAGATGACTCTGTGCAGCTGTCAGGATGTTAAAATCCAGCTGCTAGCTAACTTCCCTCTTGTCCTGAGATGACTGTGCAGCTGTCAGGATGTTAAAATTCATCCAGCTGCTAGCTAACTTCCCTCTTGTCCTGAGATGACTCTGTGCAGCTGTCAGGATGTTAAAATCCAGCTGCTAGCTAACTTCCCTCTTGCCACTGGCCAGTCATTAATAGCTGGGAAGATTGGAAACACAATCTTGCTGCAGGTCATATACAGAGTATGTATGTGCATGCCAGGTGGTAAGTACTGCAGGCAACTCAGGACACTGTGGTTGTGCCCCTTGTTGTAGGCGTGAGTCCCGGCATGTGCAGTCAGCCCCCTTTGCCTGTTAGCTAGTCCTGGGGATGGTACAAGTGTGTGAGTAGTTTTTACGTCCTGTTGAAATCAGCTTGGCTGAACAGCATGGTGTTGCCTTGTTGGTGGGAGATAAGAATGGTGTTGCGAGTCCTTGTATGACAGTGTGGGAGTTCTGAGGGAGTAGTCCACTGTGGTGTCAGGGAGTACGGTGGGTAGTCTACTGTGATGTCAGGGAGTACGGTGGGTAGTCTACTGTGATGTCAGGGAGTACGGTGGGTAGTCTACAGTGGTGTCAGGGAGTACCAGTGGGAAGTCTACTGTGGTGTCAGGGAGTACCAGTGGGAAGTCTACTGTGGTGTCAAGGAGTACAGCGGGGAGTAGTCTGCTGTGGTGTCAGGGAGTACAGTGGGGAGTAGTCTACTGTGGTGTCAGGGAGTACAGTGGGGAGTAGTCTACTGTGGTGTCAGGGAGTACAGCAGGGAGTAGTCTACTGTGATGTCAGGGAGTACAGTGGTCAACTGTGATGTCAGGGAGTACAGTGGGGCATACTCTACTGTGGTGTCAGGGAGTTCAGTAGGTAGTCTACTGTGATGTTGGGGAGTAGTTTACTGTGGTGTCTGGGAGCGCAGTGGGTAGTCTACTGTGGTGTCAGGGAGTACAGTGGGCAGTCTACTTTGGTGTCAGGGAGTACAGTGGGTAGTCTACTGTGGTGTCAGGCAGAAGGGGTGAGCACTGAAAGGACTGTACAGTGTTGGGGTGTTGCAGCTGGGAGCGACGTGTGGATGGGCGGGGCCGTGTGTACTACGTGGACCACAACACGCGCACCACCACGTGGCAGCGACCCAACACAGAGAT
The DNA here is from genome assembly GCA_018857735.1 of Alviniconcha marisindica. Lineage (NCBI taxonomy): Eukaryota > Metazoa > Mollusca > Gastropoda > Provannidae > Alviniconcha > Alviniconcha marisindica. The sequence continues at coordinate 107,115 of JABMCL010000865.1, read as the reverse complement.
GGTGACCAACTGGAACAACTGGCAGGAGTGGCGCAACAACCGCACCATGGACGCCATGAACAGACGCTTCCTCTTCCCACAGACACCGCAGCCGTCCACAGATGACCCCCTGGGTCCTTTGCCTGATGGCTGGGGTAAGACTGGCGTGGGGTGGTGGGTGCAACTGACCTCCTGGGTCCTTTGATGGCTGGGGTAAGACTGGTGTGTGGTGGTGGGGATACCCCTTGGGTCCTTTGATGGCTGGGGTAAGACTGGTGTGTGGTTGTGGATATACCCCCCCGGGTCCTTTGATGGCTGGGGTAAGACTGGTGTGTGGTGATGGGTGTACCCCCCGGGTCCTTTGATGGCAGGGTAAGACTGGTGTGTGGTGGTGGGTATAACCCCCCCCCCCCCCCCGGTCCTTGTGGCTGGGGTAAGACTGGTGTGTGGGTGGGTATACCCCCCCCCCCCCCCCCCGGGTCCTTTGATGGCTGGGGTAAGACTGGTGTGTGGTGGTGGGTATACCCCCCGGGTCCTTTGATGGCTGGGGTAAGACTGGTGGGGTGATATGTCAGAGAATGTGTTCATAATTGGTGTCACATATGCAGAGAAATGGATGGCACTGTATGTGTGTTTATGTCACTGTGCATCCATTTGTATGTGTAGCACTGTGTGGATGTGTGTGTAGCACTATGTGTGTGTGTGTTGGGGTTGGGGAGATATGGATGGGATTGGGTTTGTTTTTGTATTCATGTATATTTGAAAAAATCTTAAGCACACTGATAGACTGGCTTTTATGTTGTTGTAACACATTTAGCTGTGCTTTTTCTTTTGCAAGTTAACAACAGGGGGGAAACAGTTTCAGTAATGGAGAAGCAGTCAGGTCCAGGCATATCTTCTCTTTTTTGGTGGTAATTATGAAAATGATTACTCTGCAGAGAAACGAGCTGACCCCAACGGACGAGTGTACTTTGTCAATCACAAGAACAGAACAACTCAGTGGGAGGATCCTCGCACACAGGGGTAAGGAAGCAAGTCCTCTTTTCCTCCGCTGCCCATTTTTTGTGAGAACTCTTCATTCATGTGGTCCTTTAACCAGAGCAGGGCAGGCATTGTCACCAGGTGTGTTGCATAGGATGTTACTTGTGATAGGTTTGGGGTGGGGTGGGGGGAGTGTCATTTTAACTTTTGATGGTCTGATGCGTCAAGTTTGATGGTTTGGTTTCTGACAAGGATTCTAGAAGACCAGAGGTTCAGAACCTTGCTGACCTGTCCAGGGGCGGCAGTTTTAATCGAAGTTCATTTGTGCATTTATTATTATTTTAGAAATAAAATTTGCATGCGTTCTCATTTCTGGTTTTGGTACTTTCCAGTTTTACGTGGTTTCTGACATGCTTGCAGATTTTTGCGCGAGAACGCGTGTGTTGTGTTGTGTCGTGCAGCGTGCGTCATTTAGGCAGACCCATTTCCAGAAAGCTGGGAGGTGTGTGAGACTGTGGGGCATGTATCTGTTCTGCGTTGTGTGCCAGAATAACAAATTGCTGGAGTTGAAGGTCCTCAGTCATGTGTTGTGTTGTGAGGATGCTCTTTCAGAAGGCTGGAGAGAGAGGTGAGAGTGTGCGTGTGTGATGCGTTGTGTTGATGTGTCTTTGTTGTGTTGATGCATTGGTGTTGTGTTGATGTGTCTGTGTTGATGTGTTAGTGCCGCGTTGATGTGATGTGATGTGTCACGTTGATGTGTCTGGGATTTGTTAGTGATGTGTTGATGTCTGCGGTGTGATGTGTGGGTGTTGTGTTGATGTGTCAGTGTTGTGTCAGTGTTGATGCGTGGTTGCTGTGTCTGTGATGTGGTATGTTGTGTTCATGTGTGTTTTGATGTGTTGACGTGTCTGTGTTGATGTGTCTGTGATGTGTCAGTGTTGATGCGTTGGTGCTGTGTTGACGTGTCTGTGATGTGTTGGTGTTGATGCATTGGTGCTGTGTGGATGTGTCAGTGTGGATGTGTCAGTGCTGTGTTGATGTGTCTGTGATGTGTTGACGTGTTGGTGTGGATGTGTCAGTGATGTGTTGACATGTCTGTGTTGATGTGTCGGTGCTGTGTTGATGTGTCTGTGACATGGTGTGTTGTGCAGCATCATGCAAGAGGACCCCCTGCCAGAAGGCTGGGAGATGCGCTACACGCAAGAAGGAGTGCGCTACTTTGTGGATCACAACACGCGCACCACCACATTCCAGGACCCGCGTGGAGGGCCCTCGCATAAAGGGTGAGCAGCATTCACACCAGAGACTGGGCTGTGCAGTGTCACTGCCAGTCTTTTTCAGCTGTCCCCTCTTCCATCTTACAGCATATAGCTTGACAGCCAGTAGGTGACGGTCACAAGCTTTTTTTGTTTCCGTATGACATGGTAATGTAACATCGCTGTAGTTTTGATGCTGAAGTGCTGCGGCCAGAAATGGTTGGTATGTTTGACAGCAGATGATGTGTGGAAACAGTTGGACTCCTGACCTTCTTACCTAACACTGGGTGAACTGAAAAACAAATGCTGGGGAACTCTAACAAACTAACCAACCACAAGTCAAACCAAATAAATCTTTATTGTTCACGGGTATACATATGTGTATAAAATTAAAAATTAAAACTTCTTTTTCACACTGACTTAAATAAATAAAACAATGATTTTTTTTTTATTTTTTTTAAAGCATTGTTTTACTCGATTTAGTACAGTGGCATACTGTTATCTAACCTGATTTGTGTTTTTACCGTTTGTTTTGGCCTTTTGCAGACCGAAAGGTGCTTATGGTGTTCCTATTCAGTATGAGCGAAGCTTCCGCTGGAAACTGGGTCAGTTCCGCTACCTCTGCCACTCAAACGCCTTACCTGGTCATGTCAAAATCAACGTGTCTCGGGACAATCTCTTTGAGGACTCCTTTGCACAGGTAAGTTTGAACTAGGACACCTGTTCTGGTGATTGGTTTGTAGAAGAGAGAAATACAATTTGTAGAAGAGAGAAGAGAGAAACAGTCTTTAATCTTTTGAAAGTAAGGCCAGAATTGAAAAGGAAAAAACACACCATTTGTGTTCTGCAAATCTGAGAAAAATTGTATAAAACAGCCTGGTTTAATGTTGCACATTGAGAAAAATGGTATAAAACAGCCTGGTTTAATGTCACACATTGAGAAAAATAGTATAAAACAGTCTGGTTTAATGTCACACATTGAGAAAAAATAGTATAAAACAGGCTGGTTTAACATCGCACATTTACCCGTCCCTAATAAGCCTTATGGTTTCTGTGGACATTAAGCACCATGTTTACTTACTTATTATCGCACATTTTTGTTTCCTGACAGTCCCTTAGATCATGATGAATCCAGCCATGTCTTCAGTCACTGGTCATGTTTTACAATGAAGAGGTGATGAGTTGTCTTTTTGCTGAGCAAATGGTTCACAGAATTGTAGGAGTGTGGGTTTAGTGTTTGGAGGTTATTTCTAAATGGTCATTTTGTTTCCCCATTGATTTGTTTCAGATTATGAGGTTGCAGCCATTTGACTTGCGGCGAAGGTTGTACATAATATTCAAGGGTGAAGAGGGGCTGGACTATGGTGGTGTGGCAAGGTCAGTCACTCTCTGTCTGTCAGCCCCACTCTCTGTCTCACTCTGTCTCTGTCCCACTCTGTCTGTCTGTGCCACTTTGTTTCTCCCCCCCCCCCCCCCCCAAACTCCATCTGTCCCAGTCTGTCTGTCCCTCTGTCTCTGTCCCCCCCCCCCCCCCCCCCCATCTGTCTGTCCCCCTCTGTCTCTCTGCCCTCCCACCCCATCTGTTTCTCTGACCCCCCAGTCTGTCCTCCTCTGTGTGTGCCGTCCCTGCCCCCCACCCCTCCCCACCCCATGCCTCTGTCTGTCTCTCTTTCACTGTCTCCTTCCCAGTGACCAGTGTATTGCCCTTTTGGTAATGCCATCTGACTTCTGACTGGCTGGTATCAGCAGCATTGCTGGTGCAGCAGGAGAGAAATCAAATGCAGCACTGTCCCAGATGTGTGTGGTGAAACACAGCCAGCGTTGGTAGTAGTGAAATATTCCCCTGCCTGCAAGCCATGTTTCCACCCTTGAGGTTTGAACATGTGCAAAGCTCTTTACGCTGTATGGTATAGAAACACAGACTGAGCAGGAAGTGAAAAAGGGCAGAAACATGGTGTGTTTACCTTTGGTGCTTTGTTCTTAATGTACTCTGTGGCTTATTGGATGTTGTTTTATCTCAGAATCCTTGGAAAGTTGAAATACCAAGTTAATAGTTTTGTTTGATGTAGACTGATTTGGGGTGCTGTAGCTGTAAGCGCCAGAGTTTTAGAGAGGTCAGCACAACACCAGTGATGATGATGCTGATTCCACTGTGGACGTTTGTTTGATGTTGCCCATGACTGTAAACATTTTGGTATCGTCACTACAAGAGCAACGTTGTTTGTTGTGTTGCCAGGGAATGGTTTTTCCACCTGTCCCATGACGTGCTGAACCCCATGTACTGCCTCTTTGAGTACGCCAGCAACAGCAACTACAGCCTGCAGATCAACCCAGCCTCCAGCGTCAACCCGGACCACCTCCTCTACTTCCGCTTCATCGGGCGATTCATTGCCATGGTAAGCAAGGCGTTGACGTGCTTGCTGTTTACTCCCTTAAAGGGGCTTTTGGGGACTGCCCCTCTGCTTCGCTGGATGGTTTATGGCTGTGGTAAGCGATATGCATTGATTTTCTCACGTAATGGTACTTTTGTGGATTCAGCTGCTGCTTCTCTGGATGATACATATTGCCATGATAGACGACGCATTGACACACTGCTTAGAGGTGTGCCTCCATAAGTAACAAAGGATCCTTGCTTCTTGGAAGAGAGATGCAGTCTTATGCGAAACTGGTATGACAGTTGTTTTCCGACTTCGGACAGGATGGGTATGACAGCTGTTTTCTGGCTTTGGACAGGACAGGTATTGGTATGACAGCTGTTGTGGATTTGGACAGGATGGGTGTAACAGCTGTTTTCTGGCTTTGGACAGGACAGGTGTGACAGCTGTTTTCTGGCTTTGGACAGGACAGGTGTGACAGCTGTTTTCTGGCTTTGGACAGGACAGGTATGACAGCTGTTTTCTGGCTTTGGACAGGACATGTATGACAGCTGTTTTCTGACATTCCACAGGCCCTCTACCATGGCAAGTTCATTGACAGCGGTTTCACGTTGCCATTCTACAAGCGCATGCTGAGCAAGAAGCTGACCATCAAGGACCTGGAGAGTATAGACACGGAGTACTACCAGTCGCTGCTGTGGGTCAAGTGAGTGTCCATTCCCACACAGGGTGTCCAGCCTGACTGGCCTCTTGACCGTCGGCGGGTACCGTCCATGTTGTGTGAGCCTGAAGCAAGCAGCTAGCTGTCAGAGACACTGAGAGCATTGCTGTCTTCATATGGCTCAAGTTTCTCTTTGCTGCCTGTTTTAAGTTGTGTAAATTCAGCTTTGTGTAGTCAGTATGCGTATGTGTGTGTGTGTGTGTGTAAACACTTAGAACAGTCTCTGTGGACTTGATTTTGCATTTTTTCATAACTACTTTTATTATTATTATTATAACATGAGCTTGCGTAGTAGCTTGTAGCCACATGCAGAACTGAAAGTAAAACCAGATGCTGTTGCTTTCTGCAAGCAGCTTTCACAAGAAGAAAATGGTCAGTGTCCATGTCCACTTGTTCAGCATTGCTTGTACTCTGTATTGGAAAGAGAGAGAAAAAAGGGTCGTGGTGCTTAGTATGGTATGACTAACTAAAGGGCCAGGGGTAGTTTAGTGAGATACAAATGAACCTTTTATTTCTTTGATTTGGTTTTGTACTGAGTGATAAGTAACAAAGTTGGTGTGAGTGTGAAGACACTGGGTGGTAAGTAAGAAAGTCTGTGTGAGTGTGGAGACACTGAGTGATAAGTAACAAAGTCAATGTGAGTGTGAAGACACTGGGTGATAAGTAACAAAGTCAGTGTGAGTGGGAAGACACTGAGTGATAAGTAACAAAGTCAATGTGAGTGGGAAGACACTGGGTGATATGTAACAAAAGTCTGTGTGAGTGTGGAGACACTGAATGGTAAGTAACAAAGTCTGTGTGAGCGTGAAGACACTGAGTGGTAAGTAACAAAGTCAATGTGAGTGTGAAGACACTGGGTGATAAGTAACAAAGTCAGTGTGAGTGTGAAGACACTGGGTGATAAGTAACCAAGTCTGTGTGAATGTGGAGACACTGAGTGATAAGTAACAAAGTCTGTGTGAGTGTGGAGACACTGAGTGGTAAGTAACAAAGTCTGTGTGAGTGTGGAGACACTGGGTGATAAGTAACAAAGTCAATGTGAGTGTGAAGACACTGGGTGATAAGTAACAAAGTCAATGTGAGTGTGAAGACACTGAGTGATAAGTAACAAAGTTAGTGTGAGTGTGAAGACACTGAGTGGTAAGTAAGAAAGTCTGTGAGAGTGTGAAGACACTGGGTGATAAGTAACAAAGTCAGTGTGAGTGTGAAGACACTGGGTGATAAGTAACAAAGTCAGTGTGAGTGTGAAGACACTGGGTGATAAGTAACAAAGTCTGTGTGAATGTGGAGACACTGAGTAATAAGTAACAAAGTCTGTGTGAATGTGGAGACACTGGGTGATAAGTAACAAAGTCAGTGTGAGTGTGAAGACACTGAGTGATAAGTAACAAAGTGTGTGTGAGTGTGGAGACATTGAGTGGTAAGTAACAAAGTCTGTGTGAGAGTGGAGACACTGAGTGCTAAGTAACAAAGTCTGTGTGAGTGTGGAGACATTGAGTGATAAGTAAGAAAGTGTGAGAGTGAAGACAGTGATAAGTAACAGTCAGTGTGAGTGTGAAGACATTGAGTGATAAGTAACAAAGTGAGTGTGAGTGTGAAGATAATGATAAGTAACAAAGTCGGTAACAAAGTGGAGTGTGAACGTGAAGATACTGAATGGTAAGTAAGAAAGTCAGTATCAAAGTGAATGTGAGTGTAAGGATACTGAGTGATAAGTAACAAAGTCTGTGAGTGCGGTGCGGGTGTCAACTCCGATATCAGAGTTGCATGTGGTTTGAAGTGAGTGCCGGTGCTTTTCCCCAGAGAGAACAACATCGAGGACTGTGGGCTGGAGCTGTACTTCTGTGCTGACTTTGAGATCCTGGGCAAGATTGAGCAGCACGACCTCAAGCCCAACGGCGGGGAGATCAGAGTCACGGAGGAGAACAAGGAGGAGTATCTCAAGTGAGTTCCTGTCGTCCAGGCTCACCCAGCCCGCTGGATCTGCTGGATCTATGAGTAACCGCAGATGGTGATTTCTAGTTGTATCCAGCAGACTGGGCAGGGTTGGGGAGTATTTGTTGTGAGTCCATTCCACCCAAACAAACGAGCCTGCAGGAGCCACTGGATAACTAATCTAAGCTTACACAGCAGGTTTGCCGAGAAGGGTATGGCAGGTGAGTCCTTTCCGTCCAGATCGGCATGGTTCACTGGAGACCACAACGAATCGCAGACTTACACCCCAGATGTGGCCAGGGGAGTATCACAGGTGGGGAGTATTTGTTGTGAGTCCATTTCACCCAAACAAATGAGCCTGCAGGAGCCACTGGATAACTGTAACTAATCTAAGCTTACGCAGCAGGTTTGCCGAGAAGGGTACGGCAGGTGAGTCCTTTCTGTCCAGACTGGCATGGCTCCATGGTTCACTGGAGACCACAACAAATCGCAGACTTGCACCCCAGATGTGGCCAGGGGAGTATCACAGGTGGGGAGTATTTGTTGTGAGTCCATTTCACCCAAACAAACTAGCCTGCATGAGCCACTGGATAACTGTAGCTAATCTAAGCTTACACAGCAGGTTTTCCAAGAAGGGTACGGCAGGTGAGTCCTTTCCGTCCAGACTGGCATGGTTCACTGGAGACCACAACAAATCGCAGACTTACACCCCAGATGTGGCCAGCGGAGTATCACAGGTGGATCCATTCCAAAAGGTCAAGTGGGGAATTGACGCCTGAGGTACTCTGTCCCACTTCCCCTCAGCAGTGACCCACGTGTTTCTCACTGTCTATCTCTCTTGTATGTGCAGTGCCATGACACAGTGGCGCTTCACGCGTGGCGTGGAGGACCAGACCAAGGCTTTCCTGGAGGGCTTCAATGAGGTGGTCCCCCTGCAGTGGCTGCAGTACTTTGACGAGAGAGAGCTTGAGGTAACAGACCGGCAGGCGAAGCAGTGTACAGCTGTAATGATGATCATGAAGATGTTCACTGCTTTGACTCTCATTGAGTCCTGAGTGTCGGTGCTTTGACTCTCAGTGAGTCCTGAGCGTCGGTGCTTTGACTCTCAGTGAGTCCTGAGCGTCTGGTGCTTTGACTCTCAGCGAGTCCTGAGCGCCAGTGGGTGTCGAAGGACAAAGGTTAACGATGAACCGTGATAGCTTTAGAATAATCTTCTTTTTTTAGTGGGACCCTTTGCTGTTCACTTTTTATTTTTAAAGATAGATTCTTTCAGCGCTTGCTCCGTACTATTTGCCCTGATGTAACCGTCCCGGTTGACTGGGCGCTGAAACCCAGTTTCCTCCCTGCTCTGTACTAATGCATGTGTTTGGTACCTACACTCTGCTGAAAGAAGCAGTTGAATTCAGAATGCATTTAAGCACGGGGTCAGACTGAATGCAGCCAAGAGGGCAAGCGGGTTTAGGGCTGTATCCAGCGAAGGCAAGGTACCAAAGTGTAGGGTGTATTGGGGTGCTGTCAGGGGACCTCACCCTTGTGGCGAAGCAGTGTACAGCTGTAATGATGATCATGAAGAGATGTTCAGTGCTTTGACTCTCAGTGAGTCCTGAGTGTCGGTGCTTTGACTCTCAGTGAGTCCTGAGCGTCGGTGCTTTGACTCTCAGTGAGTCCTGAGCGTCGGTGCTTTGACTCTCAGTGAGTCCAGAGCGTCGGTGCTTTGACTCTCAGCGAGTCCTGAGCGCCAGTGGGTGTCGAAGGACAAAGGTTAACGATGCACCGTGATAGCTTTAGAATAATCTTCTTTTTTTAGTGGGATCCTTTGCTGTTCACTTTTTATTTTTAAAGATAGATTCTTTCAGCGCTTGCTCCGTACTATTCGCCCTGATGTAACCGTCCCGGTTGACTGGGCGCTGAAACCCAGTTTCCTCCCTGCTCTGTACTAATGCATGTGTTTGGTACCTACACTCTGCTGAAAGAAGCAGTTGAATTCAGAATGCATTTAAGCACGGGGTCAGACTGAATGCAGCCAAGAGGGCAAGCGGGTTGAGGGCTGTATCCAGCGAAGGCAAGGTACCAAAGTGTAGGGTGTATTGGGGTGCTGTCAGGGGACCTCACCCTTGTGGCGAAGCAGTGTACAGCTGTAATGATGATCATGAAGAGATGTTCAGTGCTTTGACTCTCAGTGAGTCCTGAGTGTCGGTGCTTTGACTCTCAGTGAGTCCTGAGCGTCGGTGCTTTGACTCTCAGTGAGTCCTGAGCGTCGGTGCTTTGACTCTCAGTGAGTCCAGAGCGTCGGTGCTTTGACTCTCAGCGAGTCCTGAGCGCCAGTGGGTGTCGAAGGACAAAGGTTAACGATGCACCGTGATAGCTTTAGAATAATCTTCTTTTTTTAGTGGGACCCTTTGCTGTTCACTTTTTATTTTTAAAGATAGATTCTTTCAGCGCTTGCTCCGTACTATTCGCCCTGATGTAACCGTCCCGGTTGACTGGGCGCTGAAACCCAGTTTCCTCCCTGCTCTGTACTAATGCATGTGTTTGGTACCTACACTCCGCTGAAAGAAGCAGTTGAATTCAGAATGCATTTAAGCACGGGGTCAGACTGAATGCAGCCAAGAGAGGGCAAGCAGGTTGAGGGCTGTATCCAGCGAAGGCAAGGTCCCAAAGTGTAGGGTGTATTGGGGGTGCTGTCAGGGGACCTCACCCTTGTGGCTGGCGGAGGGTTGTTCACTGTGTCTGCGGTTGCTGCCCTTGCAGTTGATGCTGTGCGGCATGCAGGAGATTGATGTGGATGACTGGGAGAGGAACACCATCTACAGACACTACCAGCGCCACAGCAAGCAGGTCGTCTGGTTTTGGAAGGTATGCCTCTTCTCCACCCGCTAGGGTTGTCTGACCTGCCCTGCCCTTTACATGTTCCGAATAGGATGTACCTCTGGTGGAGTTCATGTACCTGGTGGGGGTGGTGGGGTGGGCTAGGGTTATCTGACCTGACCTACCATTTGCATGTCCCAGAGAGGAAGTAACTCTGGCAGAGTTTATATACCTGGGTCGGGGGGGGGGGGTAGCTAGGGTTGTCTGACCTGCCCTTTACATGTCCCAAATAGGATGTACCTCTGGTGGAGAGTTTATGTACCTTGTAGTTACTTGCGTGCCAGGTGAGAGTTACTGTAGGTGACTTGGGTCTTTGTTATTGTTATGTATGCATGACATCTTTTGAGTGTTAATTAACTCCCCTGCGTGTTCATTCTGTCCCAAATAGGGATGACTTGACAGTCCTTGTAAGAGCGAGATGGTGGTGGTGTTGTTGTTTTTTTGTTTTGTTTTTGGGGGTGGGGGGGGGGGGGAATAAATGATAGACTGACCATTTGGCCTGTCTCAGAGAGGGATAACATTGAGCTTGTGATGGGGGGGGGGGGGGGGGGGGATCCATAGAGCCTGACCCTTTTGCATGCCCCAAATAGAGACAAAAATGGCAGACCTCATAGAGACAAGGTGGTGAACCGTTGGGCTGTGGAGATTCTGCTTGGAGTCTTGGTTATGTGCAGTGGAAAGAGAGAGAGAGAGAGGTCTGAACTAGGACCTGTAGGGGTTCCAATCCACATACGTTAAATGTAGTATGGGCCATTTGTCCACTGAACCCAAGAGCTGACTCTGCTGCCGCTGTGAACCAGTTGAAGTGTGTCCGTGATAAGCTCAGCCAGCCGTCACAAAAAGAAGCTTGATGTGTGTGTGTCCTTGCTGACTGATCGTATCACATTGTGTTTGTCCGCGAGATTGACAGTGTTGAACTGATAGCATTACATTGTCTGTGATTTCAGTTTGTCCGTGAGATTGACAACGAGAAGAGGACGCGACTCTTGCAGTTTGTGACGGGCACGTGCCGATTGCCTGTGGGAGGATTTGCCGAGCTGATGGGTCAGTCCTCTTGTTTGTTGTGGGTTAAAGTCGGGGATCAGTAATTCAGGTCTAGTATAGAGGTCTAGTTGGGTGATCATGCCACATGTAGATCTGGTGCTGCGTCAAGCTGCTGGGTATAGCGGTAAACCTGGGTGCGAAGTTTTTGTGCTGTGGGATCCCAGTGTGGCTGCAGTGTGCCGGCACACTCAATAGCTTCTGAAAACAGTTGTGAAGAGTGCTGGAAGCAATGACGAGAAACTACTCTTTGTGTCAGATGAAGTAATCAGCACCCGGTCATTTGATGAGAAAAACGTTAAATTAAAATCTTACTGTTAGTGTGTCAGGCCCCAGTTTAGTGCACCAGATGCACATGTTTATGCATGATGTGTGTGGGGTGGAGGAGGGGGGGGGGGGTGCAAAAGAAAATCGATGGGCTTCAGTTTTCCAGAGAGAAAGGGGAATGTCCAGTGTGGCCGTGATGTGTTTTAGCAGCGGTTTAACTCAGACCCTTCTGTCTCTCTCCCAGGGAGCAACGGCCCGCAGCGCTTCTGCATAGAGAAGGTGGGGAAGGAGACTTGGCTGCCGCGCAGCCACACCTGCTTCAACCGCCTCGACCTTCCGCCCTACCGGTCCTACGACCAGCTGGTGGAAAAACTCAACCTGGCCATCGAGGAGACGGAAGGCTTTGGTCAGGAGTGAGGGGGGGGGCGAGGCGCATCAGCCGTTGTCCCTCGTACATGCTTCAGCCAATCACTGTGATCTTCAGGAACACTTTTTGTTGTGCCGCCATTTGCAAGAGGAGGGAGGGTCAGTCAGTCTATGGAGTGTGCGTGGAGTTTGTGAGGTGGATGCACGGTGTGAGAGGGCGTGGTCGCTACTGGGATTCTCCTCCTGAGACTCGCTCTGCTTCAGGCGAGATGCCGCCCCCTTCCCAGCATCCACAGGTGGTTTGGAAGGAAGAGAGACGATGAATGTTCATGTAATAACTCTTCCGGGTAAGGGACAGATGAAACTTAAAGCAAGCGATGCAATAGAAAGTGTAGAACTGTTTATGTATGCCTGTGTTCATATCTATCTCTCTCTCTCTCTCTCTCTGTCACTCTACTATCATGTGTTTATGCATGTGTCTGTTCATGCTTCTTAGTTTTAAATCAGATCTTTAGCCAAAACTGATGTTTGTGAAAGGTCTGAAGGTGAATTTGATGATGAAGCTATCATGGTCTGTGCATACAATGCATAGTCTGTGTGACAAAAATCAGATGAAGTTATCAATAAAAGGCAGTGGAGATGGGCCTTTTTTTCTTTTTTCTTAAAGGGTCTGCTTTAAAAAAAAAAAAAAAGTCATCTGTTTTTACATTAAAAAAAGTTTTAACTGTCTGTCTTGTTTGAGTGTCGCTTGCAGAGTGCAGTACATCGTGGCCTATATATTAGGAGTTGGGTTTGGGCTGTGGATGCACTATTGCCGAATGACTGAGAAAACCCATAATATTTTCATTTGGTTTCAGCACCATAAAACAGAATTAATATGAGAGAATTAAGATGTCAACAAGAAAATGAATCGGAGTTTGAAAACCCCTAATATTTTCATTTGGTTTTAGCGCCATGAAAGAGAATACAAGAGTATCAAGATGTGAACAAGAAAATGAATCAGAGTTTGAAAACCCGTAATATTTTCATTTGGTTTTAGCACCATGAAACAGAATTAATACAAGAGAATTAAGATGTCAACAAGAAAATGAATCAGGGTTTGAATTCCCCATCTCTTCATAAATTATTGTCTTTTTTATCATGATTGGTGCAGTTTGGAAAAAGAAGTGGATTTAAAAATAAAAAAATTAGTATTGCTTTTGAACCTGCTGTATTTTTGTATGAAGATGCCTTTCAAAGAAAATTGCTGGCAAACGTAGACCAAAATGTTGTGTAGACTGTCAAACAACAAAGTGTTGTTTCATGTGTATGAATGATTTCAGTTGCTTTGGGATTGTTACTTTGGAAAAGGGGGGGGGGGGGGGGGCAATATTTTGTTGTTTAGTCTGGAGTGCTCTCTCTCTCTCTCTTACCTCCTTTTTGAGTGATCCGGAGTTTTTGTTCTTTCTGCTAGTCGTCACAGTACTTACACATGTAACTGATGCAACATGAGTTGTGTGGTGTGATTGGTTCCGACTGATCAGAAGCCACTGTTTGTACATTCTGAGTTGTTACGTCTGTGTTGTTGCCCGGTATTCTTTGGTTAATTGAGTTTGATTCGTTGCCCAAAGCTGGGGGGGAAAAAACGAAGGCAGATTTGTAACAGGGGCTAATTTGGTGGTCAGACACTTTCAGGAATGACCGGAAGGATCAGGCTTACCTATGCAAACAACAACCAAAAGAAAGAAAGACCCCTGCTTTTCACCTCTGACTGAGGTTCCAGGGGAGCGATATTTGTCCTTCAAAGTTGCCTGCAGGTTTTTCACCAACATGTGGCGCTGTCTGTCGAATCTATGATGGCCAGCGCTTTGGCTGCAAGCAGTCAACGCAGTTGTGAAGAATTCTTGAAATGTTTTGTAGCATATGTTTGATTCAGCTGACTACCGGTTGTATTTAAGGTGATGATAATTGTTGTTTTCTTGTGTGTTTTTTTGTATGGGATGTAAGTGATATAAACGGACTTGAAGATGTAGATACCTGGGTGTAACAGGTAATGTTACGCTCTAAGCTCTCTGTACAAACCTTGCTGTACAGTGTACAGTGCTTCATGAGGATTTGTTGAGTGTGTTTTGACTCAGTTGACAATGGGAATTGGTGATTTGTTTCTTCCTTTCTCACTGTATCAGTGTGTACAGTTTGTTGTGTGTGTGTGTTTCCGATTGTTGTTTTTTTACATTCAGTAAGTACTTGGATAGGGGGTTCAGTTTTGAGGTTCTCTTTCCACTGAGAGCACCACACAGCATGGTGGCCTTTGCATGGGGAGGGAGGGGGGGGGGTGGCGGGGAGAATGTGTGTGTGTATGTGTGTGTGTGGAAATTGGGTGGGCGGGGACGGAGGTGTCCTTGTAAACAGACATGCATGACTTTTGATGCGCATGCATGAAGTTTAGTTGCAGTGCTGTCTGACGGATCGGGTGCAGTATTGATCCGCTCTGGGCAGTGCCGGCAAGAGCTGATCATGATTGAATAAGATTACAAGGTATGTTTCTTCCCCACGAGACAGTGATCATTGTACAGCAGTGCGGAAGACAGATCAGTGGTGTGGTGGACTGAGCTGTGGCCTGTGCTGTGCACAATTCTAACATTGTTACGAGGTCACCTCAGTTCCGATACTGACACAGTGAAAACTTTTTGTGTGTGTGTGTTGTAAACAAAGTGTACAGGAACATCCTTTCATGAATGGCATAAAAAAAATGGAAGTCTGTGTAATGATTACTGCTAGGCCATCCATTTTAAAAACTGGAGTTGTATTTTCACAGGCAGTTTTTCTCTTGTTCAGCATTACAAAGTCAGGTCCTAAGAACGTGCAGGTCAGTGTATTTTCACCGTGTGGTGATAATGGTTATGGCCATTGTCAGTCAGAGCAGCGTTGGAGCTGTTTCTAAGGCAGTGCTAGGGAAATTTATGTGAGAGAGGGTGGAGCACATATGGGCTTTCCTGAGTGCATAGATAGCTTGAAGCGAACAGTCAAAATACATAGACATAGGAGGAGGAGGGGGTTGATGTACCTGGCCTATCAGTTGGTCATATTTTGTTCTCTGTTAAAATGAATTCATTCAGTGCCTATACCCCTCCCTCTCACACCCGCACCCCCCTCCCCCCCTTCCATTAGTTCCAAAGAAAACAGAAATCTGTGCCTACCCTCCACCACCCCACCCGTCCACCAAACAAACAAAAATGGAAACCATTTGATATGTGGAAAGTAACAGTTGCATATGGATTTTATGCAGTACAGGAATTGCAATAGACTTAATGTGAGATGATCCCAGTATTCGCCCTTTGTGGGTCTTACACGTCCCCCGCCCCTTTATATTTTCACTTCTTTGTTTGGTTTGTACAACCTTAGAACCGTTTGATGCGTCAAGGACTGGTATTTTGATGAGAATGCACACAAAGGAGAATAGTGTTACCCGCAAGTTCTCAGGGTGGTGGTGGGAGGTGGTTCTCCCTGACCGTGCTCTTGTCTGGCTATGCTCCACATTCTCCAGTACTTGTTTCACCATAATTTACCGTGATTTGGTGATTAGCCACCCTCTTTTGTCTGCTCTGTATTAACAAAAGATGTCCATCTGGCTCCAATGTTGTTGTTTCAGGTCAGAATTGACTTGCTTATTATGGTCACTGATTATGAGGTGGGATGTCCTTTTTTTTTCTTTTTTTCTTTTTTTTTTAATGGAGGGGGAACATCAGATGGGATGAGGTCTGTTGGATTTAATTCTTGTGGATAGTATTGGAAAGGGAGAGATACTGTGTAGTAACTGGTGAAAGTGCGTGTTTTTGGTCAGTCTTTAAAAAACTGTTTAGGTATGATTGTTGCAGAAATGTTTTTCAATAAACACCCAGGCGGCAAGCTTTAAAAATTGTTGGATTCAGTTCTTTCTTTGCCAGGTTGTGAGATTTTTAGGGGTGTTTTAACAGATGGTTTTGATGGCAGCAGAGAGGCCTGAAGACTTGCAGCTGGTGTGGGTGAGAGTGGGCAGTAGTGAAGGGGCTGTGTGAGGGTGGAGTGTTGCCATCCCACAGCCTGTTGAGTTTTGAGCAGCTGGGTGAGAGCAGGTAGTAGTGAAGGGGCTGTGTGTGGGTGAAGTGTTGCCGTCCCACAGCCTGTTGAGTTTTGAGCAGCTGGGTGAGAGCAGGCAGTAGTGAGGGGGCTGTGTGTGGGTGAAGTGTTGCCGTCCCACAGCCTGTTGAGTTTTGAGCAGCTGGGTGAGAGCAGGTAGTAGTGAAGGGCTGTGTGTGGGTGAAGTGTTGCCGTCCCACAGCCTGTTGAGTTTTGAGCTGGCTGGGTGAGAGCAAGCAGTAGTGAGGGGGCTGTGTGTGGGTGAAGTGTTGCCGTCCCACAGCCTGTTGAGTTTTGAGCAGCTGGGTGAGAGCAAGCAGTAGTGAGGGGGCTGTGTGTGGGTGAAGTGTTGCCGTCCCACAGCCTGTTGAGTTTTGAGCAGCTGGGTGAGAGCAGGCAGTAGTGAGGGGGCTGTGTGTGGGTGAAGTGTTGCCGTCCCACAGCCTGTTGAGTTTTGAGCTGGCTGGGTGAGAGCAGGTAGTAGTGAAGGGGCTGTGTGTGGGTGAAGTGTTGCCGTCCCACAGCCTGTTGAGTTTTGAGCAGCTGGGTGAGAGCAGGTAGTAGTGAAAGGGCTGTGTGTGGGTGAAGTGTTGCCGTCCCACAGCCTGTTGAGTTTTGAGCTGGCTGGGTGAGAGCAGGTAGTAGTGAAGGGGCTGTGTGTGGGTGAAGTGTTGCCGTCCCACAGCCTGTTGAGTTTTGAGCAGCTGGGTGAGAGCAGGCAGTAGTGAAAGGGCTGTGTGTGGGTGAAGTGTTGCCGTCCCACAGCCTGTTGAGTTTTGAGCAGCTGGGTGAGAGCAGGCAGTAGTGAGGGGGCTGTGTGTGGGTGAAGTGTTGCCGTCCCACAGCCTGTTGAGTTTTGAGCTGCTGGGTGAGAGCAGGCAGTAGTGAAAGGGCTGTGTGTGGGTGAAGTGTTGCCGTCCCACAGCCTGTTGAGTTTTGAGCAGCTGGGTGAGAGCCGGCAGTAGTGAGGGGGCTGTGTGTGGGTGGAGTGTTGCTGCCACACAGCCTAGTGAAGCGCAGGGCTCATTCAGGGTGTGGCCGGCAGTGGTACAGTGGACAGGGCAGTGGGTGCTGTAGGGGCTGGCCCTCCTCCGGCTGGAGGCTGCCTTTAGTTCCCAGAACACCCTGGTTGTGTCAAGGAACTCTTCAAAAATGAAATAAATAACTGGGTAGCATGACGCCATTGCTGCTGCCTCTCTGGTTGGGGTGGGGTTGTGGGGGGTGGGTGGAGATGAGTTACCTTGATTTCCTGTCACAAAAAATACAGTCAGGGCATCGGCTGTGATGTCTGATGATGATGATGTTGGGCTTGATGTTCTCAGATTCGGAACTGACGTATTACAGACGAACAGTGTTCTGGGGTGCGATGTCCTCAGATGTCAAGCTGACATATTAGTGACAGTGATGTGGGGCTTGGTGTCCACAGATTTTGAACCAACGCATTAGGGACAAACAGTGCTTGGGGGGGGGGGGGGGGGGTCCTGGGATTTTTAACGAACGTATTAGGGACAAAGATTGATGTGGGGCTTGATGTCCACAGATTTTGCACCAATGTATTAGGGACAAACTGATTTGGGGCTTGGTGTCCTCAGATTTTGAACTGATGTGTTAGGGACAAACTGATTTGGGGCTTGGTGTCCACAGACTTTGAACCAGTGTATTAGGGACAGCGATTTGGGGCTTGGTGTCCTCAGATTTTGAACTAATGTACTGGGGACAAACAGTAAAGTCTGTGCAAAAATAAATGAGTGAATAGAGATCAAAACACGCAGAAGTTTAAAAAAGAAAACTCATTTTGAGGGGGCAATACGAGACGCACGCAAATGTTATGGTCATACCCCTTTTTCAAAAGCTGGATCTTTTGAAAATGAATGAGTAGAGAGAGAGAGAGAGAAAGAGAGAGAAGTGAAGCAATAAATAAAGAATTGGTTTTTAACAAGATTTTCTCTGTTCTGTTCCCCTGTGTGTGAGTGGTAGATAAGCGACACTGATGTACTTTGATCACTGTGTTCTGGGACTTGGCCTATTTGCACGCTGCTCAGGTTGTTTCATCGCTTGTGTTTTCTTCTTCTTCTCCTTTGTACAAAATCAAGATGACGGTATCACAGATTTTTTTTCTCTCCTTTTTTTATGTTTAGGGGCGGGTGGGGGTCAGGTGCTTTCTTTTGCATTTGTGTTGTGATTAGGATGATGATTATTGATTTTAATAATTTATTTTGAGAGTATTAATTTTACTGTGATTGTGATTATCATGATGATTACTGTTAATGTTCTCGGAATTTGCGTGCATGTGTGGACGCTTAAACATGAGGCTTTGCTTTTTGGAGCAGTTTGCGTGCAGCAAACAATTTATCATTATTTTCTATTTGAAAAAAAGAAACGATACAAGCATGTATGATTCCAAATATTAAAATGAAATGAGAAATGCGCATGATTCATCAGCCCTTCAAAACAACGTATAATCTAATTGAATTGTGTTTGATTTCTCCGAGTGTTTTGATGCATTTGTTCATCAGTGTAGGTTTGGTCTGTTGTCATATGTAGGTCGCAGGAATCTCCCTGTGAAAGCTGTGAAAAGTGATAGAGAGTCCTGTTATCACATGTCCAAAATTTTACTCACCCCCCACCCCCCACCCCACAAGGGAGGCTGGGGACGTCCGATTGTTTCCCCCCTGTCTGGAATCTCAGGGCTGTCATTTGATTCCTCTTTCCTCTCTCCTGTCTCATTTTTCTGCCTAGTCCTGTTACTCTTTCTGTGCTGTCCTTTTTCTGCTGGTGGTCCATTCTCCTGACTTTTTTTCCGGAAAATGTTCAAACAGTTTTGGTTAAAAGTTAGTTTGATAGGTAGTATATGCAGCTGGCTGCCCTGTGGTACTAATATTTGCCATTATACATTTATATAATGTTTATTACTCTTCTTTTTACGGTTTTTGCCTATTCCTTTAAAAAAAAAAAAAAATCTTTAATCTGGTATCAGTAAATTAGAGGGAATGGTCGACGATACCAGCATGTCCTAGACGTATGTACTCTTTTAGCAGGGGTGATATTGACAGGACTAACACTTTGTAAAATTTGTGTTTGGTGTTTGTGTATGTATGTTTTCTTTTACGTTTGCATAGGGACTGGTTTTGTGGACTGACTTGAGAAAAGGTTTATATATATATATATATGAGAAGAGTTTTGAAATGTGAATTTGCTTATGACGCAGTTTGATGGTCCCGAGGTGATGACCCTGTGCGGTTGACAGTACGCTACAATCCAGTTATTGCTCTTTTGGATAAACTATAGGGCCCTTTGTGTTATGTTTCATACACTTTGACTAGTGTTGTGCTTAATACACTTGGATTAATGTTATGTTTAATACACTTTGGTTTACTGTATAACACATATACTTGAACTAGTGTTGTTTATGTCTGTTACACTTGGACTAGTGTTAGGTTTCAGACATTTGGACTGCTGGTGTACTCTGACAGCTGGTGTTTCAGACATTTGGACTGCTGGTGTACTCTGACAGCTGGTGGTACATCTGGTGTACTTTGACAGTTCTTATGTCCATACACCAAACCAGCTGGTGCAGAGTCCATACACCAAAACAACTGGTGTTATGTCCATACACCAAAAGAACTGGTGTTGGGTCCCACACACCAAAACAACTGGTGTTGGGTCCCATACACCAAAACAACTGGTGTTATGTCCATACACCAAAAGAACTGGTGTTGGGCCCCATACACCAGTATAACTGGAGTTATGTCCATACACCAAAACAACTGGTGTCCATGCACCAGGGCTTTTGGTATTACATGGCATGCTTTTGTTTCGGTTCAGGAATCCGTCACAAAATCTGGCAGTTCTGATTGTGTGTGTTTTAAACTGAAGACGGAAATGTTGAGAAGGATCGTCATGTCTGAGTCTGCAATGGATGGGTCTTCTTGAGATGTAAAGACCCACCACCACTACCACCACCCCCAACAGTGGTTTCAGCGTGAGGTCATCACTGGTTCACGCTGGCATCAAAAATGTACCTACATGTGATTTTTGTTTTAAATTGTGGACATATAAGCCTCTGGGAACTACGGTGTATGGGTGTAGTTGTCAACTTTCAGGACTTTACCCGTTTTATTCACTTTTCTGTCTACCATAACCAAAAAGGGGGAAAAGCAGAAGAATGAAAGACAGAGTGTAGTACTGGCACTTGTTTTGTCATTGATATTTGTGTTCTAGCTCTTTGTTGGGATGGGGGGGGGGGGGGGGGGGGGGGGGGGGCGGTTTAAAAAAAATTAATTGTATGAGCAGCGTTGTGGTTTTTTTTAAGACCTCACATAATAATAATAATACATCTGTAAGGTGCTCACATATGCACGTTCTAGTGTTGCTGTGGTTTTGCATTTTGTTCTCAGCTTGTGCAAAACCAAGGAAAAGTTGGGATTAACCCTTTGAGCACCCCCCCCCCCCACCTGTTTTTTGCCAGTGATAGTCCTTAAGGCGAGAGCCAGGTGAGATGCGTTAATTACAGAGTTCTGGTTCTTTATGTAGCAGTAAGGTTCATTAGCAGGGATCCATTCCTAAAGGATGGGGCTCAGCTGTTTCCAATCAAGTCATGCGTGCAATTCTTTTTTCCTTCCTTTTTTCCTTCTCCCCCCCCCTCCCCCCCTTTTTTTTTTTTGGAGTGGTCTTTTTTTGGTCGTTGTTCCTGCTCCCGTCTTTCTTTCTCTTTCTTTCACACACTTAGAACACACTGGTCAGTGGCACGTGTTCGCTTTTCCGCTTGCCACCTTGGGCCACGTGACGGGACGTACAGTGATTTTTGTCGTATTAGTCAGAAGTGCTACCAGTATAAACCTGTCTTTGTAAATAAACGAAATCTATTTCCAGACAAGATGCTTTGTTGTTGTGTTTTTGACCCCCCCCCCCCCATACCTCTCTCTCTCTCTGATATATACACACACACTGTTATGGTCACACTCCATACGCATGCACACAAACACTGCCTTGGCAAAAAATTGAGATTAAAAGAACAAAGAGGGCAATTTGTTAATTTAAAAGCAACACACCCACCCATGCATGCACATGCACACTTTCTTTCGGTAAGTATTTGGAACAAAGTACAAGTTTCTTCAGTTTATTTGTTCGTTGAAGACAACAAGTAGATTCAATGTTAATCTGAATGAACACATCAGTCCCACCTTCCATCCAATCAAACATGTCATAATTTAAACCAATAGGTAAAAAAAAAAAAAACTGTAATCATATTCTTCGTACTTGTAGCTGAGATTTTACAGCAGCATTCGTTCACACAGTCTAAATAAAAGGGATGATTTTTACCATTATATTTTAACCCATTATTCTTTCTTTTTTGTTACACTACTGTGCAACTGTCAGGAAACGTACACTACTAGATTCAATGCAAAAGGCTATCAAAAATGGCAGAGAATTCATTTCGTAGCATAACTTACTGGGCTGAACCTTTCACTTGTTGAAACTGCTTCCCTATGCAAAACTGAACCCAGACCAAGAATCCTCACTGTTTTTCTTTCTTTGCTTTGTTTCTTTCAGGCATAATGTTTGACTGAGACAGATACTGGGTAAATAAACTCTAGCCATAAGCATCTTCATAACCACAGGGGTCTTGTTTAAATATTCTATAAACCATAAAAAAATCCAACAAAATTTCAACCAAAGAGTGACAAAAGACAACTATCTCAGCTTGAGAAAACTACAATTAATTTTGTGCACTCACACAAAAAATATGCTTGGAAAAAAAGTAAAAGGGTGGGGTGGGGGTAGGGTTCTACCTGGAAGGGCTATTTTGGTATTTTGCACAGTTCTGCTGGAATGTCCTCACAAATTATAGAGACTGAAGCTGGCGAAGGAAACAGATTTTAGTACTAAGCACCTCAGTGTGAAAAAAGCAAACAAAAACGGCTTCAAAATGAAAATGGGGAAAGAGTAAAATAAAAGCAAAGCAAAAATAAAAACTTGCTATCCCAGGTGACGGACATGGACAATGGAATATTATGACAACTTCAAAATTATGCTACATGTCCGTATTTATTACATTCTACTCGTTTCTGAAAGATCAAAGGCAAGATCTTTTAGCATATCAAATTACATATAAACAATTTTTTAATGCAAACACTTTCATAAACTGAAATGACAGATGGCTGTGAATGGAATCACATGCCTCACTATATTCCTTAATCCAGTTTGCATTTTTTTTTCTCACTCCAAAAATGTGGAAATGTTTCTCAACCTTCTGTTGCATGACACAATTGTGAACAACATACCTGAAACATATTAAAGTACTGTGTGTGCTTTCTATCAGAAAACCAGACACCTTTGGATTTAAGGACTTAATTTTTTGTTCCTTTTCCATGAGGAAAAACAACAGTAAACAAAAACAAAAAAATACCAAAAACCAAGGAGAATCAGTTTGAACAGTCATCAAAATTTGCAAATTCTTCAAAACACTAGCCCTAATATAACTGTCCTGTTTGACTGGGCATATAAAAAAAATATTAAAAAAACAAAACAACAAAAAACAAACAAACCCCAAGTTACTTCAAAACGTACTTGTACTGCACTTTCTGTGACATCCATCTACTTAAAACTGTGTGGGCCCCATCAATTACACTACACACAGTACATATAGTCAACAAAACCTGTCTCGAGGTAAAAATGCTTCGTATCCCTAACTCCAGGTGACCCGTGCAGTTGACGGAGCGTTAAAATCCAAGAACCAAGTAGGAGCCATAAACTACACGCATGCAGTGGGTTTTTTTTAGTTGTTGGCTTAAAAAGAAACTTTGAGCACAGCTCATCTTCACTTCCCCCCAACCTCCAAGCTTAATACCTTGGGCCCCCAGTTATACAAGGAAGCAATGAAATTGGAAGACGTAATAAAAGCTGTGCATGTAGCAGTATACGGTATAACACCTGGAGTGTCACCTGCTACAGTGGCGCATAGCACCTTTGGAATGTTGTCAATTGCTTTTATATAGCTCTAGTCTCTGCTCTCAAGCAGACTCACTGTGCTCTTGTCTCACGTGATTCTGAATGACTACGAGTGACTGCAGTCTTTTCTGCTGCTTTTTTGTTCGTTTGTTAGGAATAGCCATCAAAGTGGTGTCCTTACAGCACTGTCTGGTTGTTACATGGCTGGTGCCGCTTGAAGCTGCTGCTATCTCAGCATATTTTGTGTACATCACACAACCATGCACCAGTTTACAGTGTCACTTCATGCAAAACCATATACAAGGGTGCATGTGTATTTAGCTGTAAACTATCTGCACTTTTGGCAGAATGAATGGGAACTTTTATGTGCAACTGTAATGTGCACAGTAACACGTGCACAGTACACATCCAGAATATCTTTTGGGTGCACAGTTGTGTACAGTACATGTCTGGAATGTCAGCATGTCTGGAATGTCTTTGGCGTATACAGCAGTGTACAAACAACACAATGTCCGGAATGTCTGGGTACACAGCAGCATGGAATACAGTGTGTGTGGAATGTCTTCACCGTACTAGCCAGCTGCCACTTTCAGAATGTTAGAGGCTATGACAATCATCTTTATTGTGAAACGGAGAAAGACTTGCCATAATGAACACTGTCTTGACTAAGTTGTATGGAATTGCCCCCCCCCCACCTCCCCCACCCCCCTTCCCTGCAAATAACTTCTGCATGAAACTTCAGGCTGTCAGTCTCTTGCACAATGTTAAAAACACTCAAATGTTTGGGGCATGGGGAAACTAAGTCAATTTCTAAATCCATATGAAGAAACAAAAGACCAATCACTCCAACTGACTGTGAAAAGTTCATGATAACCTAACCTACAAAATCTGCTCCATTCAAGCAACAGACCACAGCATGTCATTTTCTTCCGACTTGAAACTGTGAACGTGGACAACTAAAAGAAAAAGAAAAAAGCAATTGATTCTACTGTAATAGACAACTAAAAGAAAAATCATTTGTGATTGATTCTACTGTAATGGACAACTAAAAGAAAAATCTTTGCAATTGATTCTATTGTGAAAACTGCTGCTCTTTGCTTAGTTTACTGTGAATAATGAAATAAAGAAACAACACTGGGATCCAGTTAATCTGTGAAGAAAATGAGAAACACGAAACACTGAAACTTTCCAGCAATATTCATTAGTCTCGTCCCCAACGCTATTGCACAAACAGACTAGTACTTTAAAGGTTAACGATCATCTGCTGCTGTACCTCCAACAAGCAGGATTGCACATAAAAAAACAAAAACAAATTTGCGAAAAAAAAGTGCAAGTTTAACTTTCAACTTCAATTTTGATCCGTGAGCTATGTCAATGAGTAATGGACTGAAATGAATTTTGATCAAATGACGAACTGTCACGTAGTTGTTTATAAAACAGCAAGAAAGGATTTCTAAAAGATTAATGATGAGTCCGATGCATTATATGAAATTGCACTTTCATGTGGCAGTAGATATTTCTCAGCAATTTCCGTAATCCCTACTACTATGTAACACACATTCAAGGCTGATTACCCCAGTTAAAACAGCAATCTTTGAACGACCATGAAACATCATAAAATAATGTCACCTGTCAACATGTCAGTACCAGCATATTTACACACAATCAAAAGCCCTCATCAATTCATAACAATGAAATAAACATAACCTTCAAAAATGTATATATATAAAAAATCGTTTTCTGACAATATAAGGTTGCCTCCCTTGGTCTGGTTCAACTGTGGCACAGAAATTCCAAACATAAGGAAGACAGCCATGGAATGTTCAGTATGTACTAGCAGTGACCAAAATCAAGGCACTTTTACCAATAAAAAGAGACCCCCCAAAAATACAGCCGTAATAATTTAGGCCAGTATGTGGAAGACAAAATTGGAAGGCTGCCCCCGTGTACGCATACTGAGCAGCATGAAAAGGCGTGTATCCATTACAGGGTAATTTGAGATACACAAGGCAATGTTGCACCACTGGAGGATTAAACAAGGAAGCATTTACATGTGAAGGCCACGGAGGAAGTTTAAAAAGACAGCGTAGAGAAATGGCACTCCAAGGGCATGGGCATCCTGACTTGTTGGAGTTGCGTGTCTTTGTACATGCAACAACAGTGTCTGGCCATTTCAGCCAGAGACTAGATCATCACGATTACTGCATTTGTGTGTGTGTGTGTGTGTGTGTGTGTCCATGTGTGAGTGTCCATGTGTGAGTGTGTGTTTTTGTGTGTGTGTGTGTGTGCGTGCGCGCACTTGTTTGCCCATCTATGTGAAGTTGCTCGAGTGTGTGTGTGTGCATGCTTGTGTGTGCGTACATGTGTGGTGTGTGTGTGTTTGTGTGTGTGTGTGCCTATTTGTCCATCTGTGTGAAGTTGCGTGCATGTGTGTGTGTGTGTGTGTGCGTATCTGCCTGTCAATCTGTGTGAAGTTGCGTGCATGTGTGTGTGTGTGTGTGTGTGTGTATGAGTGTGTGTGTATCTGCCTGTCCATCTGTGTGAAGCTGCAAGTATAAGCAACCAGACGATGCACTAATCACCATCTTGCGCTGAACACAATCAAACTGTATAAATTCATAGATCATAGAGTTGCGTATTCCTGCACCTGACATTTTGAATTGAGAACCATCTTCGTTCATACAGAGCATATTCTGCACAAGCCTGACATTAAGCAAGCATTGGTGGATACATATGTATATATACAGAAACACATCTACCTTCAAAGTATAAAACAGGACATCAAAAATATTCCCAGTTGTGTTTTTTCTTGTGCTATATAAGTTCATCACCAGCAGGTGTGTTTGATCCGCTGGGCCACTGCTCTGCCCAGGGGTCGTGTTCCCTGCGCTGGACCTTCACAACCAAACTCAGTTCTGATGGTCACAGAACCGAGCAGACAAGATATGACGAAGTCCACACCACTATAAGGGTCATTTTCATTACTTTATGTTTGCCTTACACAGCTCCACCCCAAAACAACGACGCTGCACAGGTGTTTGCACTGGTGGCACTCTTTGTGTTTAGTTTGGTGACACCACAAGAGGCCTGCCTGTGTGTTCTGATGTCGGATGAAAGTGAGCAAGGAATCGGCAATGCAGCTTTCCAAGCGTTCAGCAGAAAGGATGTTAATACGTGAGTGTCGTACAAGTCCACGGTAACAGCTCGCTCAGCCAGTATCAGATCCCCGGGGAACCGAGACTGGAACCCTCTCCTCCGAACCCTGCAACATGGACAGCAAGCATTGTCCTCAGTCCCTGCTGCCCCTCTAGGTCTCACTGTGTTGACCCGATCAAACACTTCTGTGGCATCTCCATTGCCAGCTTCCCTTGTCACTACTGATGCTCTAAGACATCTCAGAAGAAGAAGCAGAGAAAACTATAACGATGTTAATGATGACCAAGATGCGCTCATGAGATGCAGTGAAAGCTGGATGCTCCTTCGTGGAGTTGAAATCTGCACTTGGGCGACTGACATCATCATGTGGCTGATGTAAAAACACCAGACGATTTTCCACGACACTGGACTGCCATTGCACGGCATGCAAAAATCACACTACGATTAACAGAATCCAATGACGTTCAACCTTGTGGACAACAGAGATCAACATGACAAGATCCAATCAGCTTTGCTGGGCGAGCACAACCTATTCACAGAGCAGCCATTTACTCGACGACCTTCTTGTTTGTAGAGCTGCCTGCAATTTTTCTGAGCTTTTGCTTCAGTAGAAGGGATGGTCAGTCCGCTACTGTGGGCCACCACAACCCACTCACTGGACGACTGTTCCCTGAAGGTCTCTCTTGTAGAATCCTGCACAATTCTTTGAAGCCTTTCTCCATTGGAGTGTAATTTAACCTGCTGCAAACTGGGCCCACCACAACCCATCCACAGACCAAATATTCACTCAGCATCCACGTTTACCGTCAAATTCACAATTTCTATTAAAAAGCACACACCCATTCAGCTCTGCAATTAGAGAAACTCTCATTTGTTTTACCATCAAATTCACAATTTCTGTTAAAAAAATCACCCATTCTGTTCTGCAATTAGAGAAGCTCTCATTTGTTGTGGGAATGAAAGATTCAATGGCAACCATACATTGTTTGCCTTGACATCAACAATTTGATGCATGGATCATTTACACACACACACATCTATCTGCCAGTCTCATCAGTCACCAGACATAATTCTGCACCAATACATCAGCAGATCATGAGCACCCGATGTAAAGCAAAGAATACAAAAACACCCGCACCACATGACAGATCAAGGTGCACACCGTTTTGATTGTATCAATATTACACTTGGACTTTCACACCAAAGCCATGGATGCCTCCGCATCATCACAAGCCCAGATTAATTTACAATCCCAAATAAACAATGGAGGAGAAAAAGAAAGAAAGAAAGAAAAAAGAAAAAGAAAAAAAAACTTTGTAGGAGAGATCAAACAACACGCCACTTACAGCCCAAGGAAGAATGCACACAACATGCAAAACATCCTCTCGCTGCACACAGACCATAGAAAAGCTTGGAAGGTCTTTGCAAATGAATTAGACAAGTCAAAAACAATCTGTGTAGCCAAACTTGATAATGGGAAAACAAAACAAACAAAAAAACAGAGAGAGAGAGAGAGAGAGAGAGAGAGAGAGGAGAGAGAGAGAGAGAGAGAGAGAGAGAGAGAGAGAGAAATGATTAAAACAAATCCCAAGAAAGGCAAATCCTAAATTTACCACCAGGTACACATATGGAAGAGATGGAAGACATTGAATAACCATTTGTAAAGCACAATCAGGAAAAATATTTACAATTAAAAAGATGAAGTGAAAGATGGAAACTGGAATGCTTTCCGTCCTCAGCACAGACGAGGAAAACAGAACTTCAAACTACAGTGAGGCAACAGTTGGTATTGTGTTGGATAGATGCAGAATAAAACAGGTTTCTAATTACACTTTCAACAGTTTGACCACTGACAGTATGTCCAGTACAGCAACTTTCTAAATACATCATAAATACGTCATAAATAGAATCCCCCAAAATACAGTCTATATATATGTACATTGATATGTTAAGAATAACAAAAAAAGGTTATGTAGGGAATGGATGGAAGACTTATTGACTTTGTTGCTTATTATTGAGCATTCTTTGCTGCTCTTGCTGTTAATGTACACGATTGTTCAACGGGTTTGACCCTCAGGCCTGATGCTGGCGCTCGTGCTGGATCATCAGGTTCTTTTCTTCGAATTCCCGGTCACAAAAGCGGCAAGCGTACACCCTGGTTTTCTTCTCGCTGGCCGGCTGGCTCACCTTCACGGCCGAATCTTCGCAGCTGCCCTCATTGGCGCCCTCCCCTTTCTCTGAGACCTTGGCAGCGGCGGAGGTGATGGCTTCCTTGAGGACGGCAGAGTTGCCGCCCTTTTTGGGGGTGTTGAGCATCTGCGTCAGCGCGTCCATGTCGATGGGGGCGCTGGGGAAGTGCAGCTGGATGTGCACCAGCAGCTTTTCCTTGGAGGCACAGGCGTAGTCGCAGTAGCGGCACACCACCTCGTCGGCTCCTGAGTGGTGCTTGGCGTGCTGAATCAGCTTCTGTTTGCACGTGGTGCTGAAGGGACAGCGCTGGCATCTGTGCTCCGAGTCGCTGGCATCATCGCTTTTGGTGTCACCACTGGTCAGGCTGCCGTAGTCAGAGGCCGAGCTACAGCGCCCCGTGGCCTCCTGGGCAGGACTGCTGTCTGACTTGGAGCTGTCGGCTGTAACGTGAGAAAACATGGTGTTTAACGTCCACAGAAACCATAAGGCTTATCATTAGGGACGGGGAGAAGGGGGGAAAGGGGGTATGGAGGTGGGGGAAGAGGGAGATTATATACCTATCGCTACACTGTCACCACAAGAATGATTCCTGCATTAAGACGGACAGCGATGAGAGCCATTTTAATATTTCATTAATTGTGAGGGACATAGTCACAAGACAGTGTCCACAGACCACAACCTTTCTGAAGAGAAAGGAGAGCCGAAGCAGAATCGAACCGAGGTCCTTCTGCTTACCAGCCTAACGCCTTACCGCTAGGCCAAACCGGCTGACTCGGCTGTAACAACACACCATGCTGATTTACGGTACTGCACAGGGGAGTGGTCAGTGGATGAAGGGAACAAAGTGACCGTCTTTATGGTAGTGAAAGTCTCGCAAAATATTCATTTTTCATTGCACTCTTCATTCACAGCTTGTTGGGGGGGGGGGGGGGGGGGGGAGAGAAAGAGCAGTAAAATCAGTCCCAGTTCAATCAAAATTTTCAGTACATTGTGGCATTACTGTTGTTTTTATTTACTGTGGAGTAAAATCAAAGGGAGAATTATTTCTAACCACCATTAACTTCTCAAATAAAAAACAATCTGAAAATTGGAAGTGAGTTTAGCTATCATTGTTTGTTTATCAGGCTGGTGGATCTCCAGGTGGGGGGGGGGGGGGGGGTGAGTTTATTGCTACATTGTTTGTATCAGGCTGGTGGATCTCCAGGTGGGGGGGGGGGGGGGGGGAGTATTCATGGTTTAGACAGGTGGGGAGGCAATCACAACAGGCCATACAATCAGGCTGCAGTTAGCCCCCATACTATGCAACAATGGGCTTTTGAAAGACCATTTCTAAATCAGAATAAACTGTGAGGAGGAAAAATATCACTTAGAAAATCTCCTTAGTCGTCTTCAATTGTTTAAAGCAAAACACGAAAACCAGAAATGCCACGCACTGTAATGAAGTCCAACTCTCTGTAATGAAGTCCAACTCTCTATCTCATTTTTTCACTCAGAAGCAAACTGTGGAGTTTTTTTCAGGTTGCAGTGTAGAAAACAAAGAAAGAAAGATGCAAATTCTAAATTTTAGGTCAAAGTGTTGTGTAAAAAAAAAAAAAAAAAAAGACAGAAAAAAAGAGCAACTTCTCCTGCATAACATTCTCAGCTTACCTGCAGCTGCATCGCCATCATACGACTTCTCTGACGGAAGAACCCCAGGGGTGGCAGTGGTGGTGGCGGCAGGAGAGCTGTGGTTGCTGCCGTCAGCCTTGTCCGCTTTGCTGGGCTGCGGCGCTGGGGATGGCACCCTCTGCTCCTCGTGCAGACGGCTGTGCTGGCAGTACAGCCCCCAGCGATCCGTGTGGTAGGAGCACTGCTCGCAGGCGAAGCAGCCAGGCCCTCCGTGGAGGCCCAGGTGGTAGTCGTAGGCGGTGCGGTTGCCGGTGACGTAGGGGCACTGGGGACAGGTGTACAGCTTCTTGGTGATGGACAGCTTGAAGGGCGGGGATTGGGTGTCGGAGGAGGCCGCGGACTGCGCCGCCTCTTCCGAGGACCTGGAGTCCAGCAGCTTGGCTTCAAACTCCCCGGGGACGTCTTTGGGCTTGGGGTACTCGGGGTTGATGAACACGCTGTCCTTCGGGGAGGCGTCAAAGTCTGGCTCCTTGTCATGGATGATGCGGTGCTGGACCAAGATCACCAGGCGGTCCGCCGACCAGTCGCAGAAATCGCAGATGTAGTGCTGCCTCTGGCCGTGCATGCCCACATGGATGTTGTAGGACTTGCGTAGGCTGGTGCGGTAGGGGCAGTCGGGGCATTCCAACATCTCAGGGGCGGGGGTGGAAGTGGGGCGAGGGGAGGAGGTGGGTGTGGGTCCATCTTCTCCTTTGAGGGTCGACTCCTCGGGGCAGGGTTGGGGTTTGTAGTCAGGGTTGTAGCCGGGCTGGTGGCTGTGCAGCTGGCGGTGCTGGGTGATGTTGGCCAGCTCCCCGTGGCTGTAGGTGCAGTAGTCGCACTCAAGCCGGCCCTTCAGCCCGTGGAAGCTGCAGTGGCTTCGGAACTCGAAGTTGGAGCTGCTGCTGTAGGGGCAGTGCTTGCACTTGTACACTCGCACCTGTTTCTCCCCTGCGGCGGCCACCTCCGTGCTCACCTTGTCCGTGTCGTTGGCAGCTTCCGCTTCCATGATCTCCCGCGCCTCATCATCCGCCGCCTTCTCCTGGCTGCAGGCAGTCGTGAGCTGCGCGGCTTTCTCACTCGCTGCACCGACATCATTGGCATCGTCATCATCCAGGTCCATTCTCTCCTCGCGCTGATCTGGGTTCTGGACAGGAAGGGAGATGGCTTTGCTGTTGATGCCTTTGCGATCATCAGCCGGTTCGGTGGACAGATCGAGGGGGGCGGGCTGGGAGGGATCCTGAACCGGGGTGGAGGCGTGGGGCGGGGAGAAGGACATGGGTTCCTGCTTGATGGGTGGAGTCTGCAAGGGGTACTTGGTGGGGCTGGTTTTGACGGGACTGGACGCGTCAAGCACCAGAGAGAATCCTTTGGAGCTGGGGTCAGCGGAGGTGGAGGCGTTGTGGCTGTGAACGTGGCTGGCGATCTCCTCCTTGACCTTGGTGGTGAAGGGGCAGTGGTCGCAGACGAAGCTGGCCTGGCTGTAGTGCAGGCTGTAGTGTTTCTCCACATCCTCCTTAGACTCCGACTTGTAGGGGCACAGCTTGCAGCTGTACGTGCGCTGCTGCACGTGGATCGGCAGGGTGATCTCCTCATAGTCCAGGACCGTGACGTCCGGCAGCAGGTCCTGGTGCATAGTCTGCTGATGGTGAAGAATCCCCTGGACCTGAACAAAACACAGCAAGCATGTCACATGATGGAGTGTACTGGGGTCGGCACAATCACCCACACTAACCATGACTGGGTCGGTACAATCACCCACATTAACCATGACTGGGGTCGGCACAATCACCCACACTAACCATGACTGGGTCGGTACAAACACCCACACTAACCATGACTGGGTCGGTACAAACACCCACACTAACCATGACTGGGTCGGCACAATCACCCACACTAACCATGACTGGGTCGGCACAATCACCCACACTAACCATGACTGGGTCGGTACAAACACCCACACTAACCATGACTGGGTCGGTACAAACACCCACACTAACCATGACTGGGTCGGCACAATCACCCACACTAACCATGACTGGGTCAGTACAAACACCCACACTAACCATGACTGGGTCAGTACAAACACCCACACTAACCATGACGGGGTCGGTACAAACACCCACACTAACCATGACTGGGTCAGTACAAACACCCACACTAACCATGACTGGGTCAGTACAAACACCCACACTAACCATGATTGGGGTCGGTACAATCACCCACACTAACCATGACTGGGTCAGGACAAACACCCACACTAACCATGACGGGGTCTGTACAAACACCCACACTAACCATGACTGGGGTCAGTACAAACACCCACACTAACCATGACTGGGTCGGTACAAACACCCACACTAACCATGACTGGGTCAGTACAAACACCCACACTAACCATGACTGGGGTCAGTACAATCACCCACACTAATCATGACGGGGTCAGTACAAACACCCACACTAACCATGACTGGGTCAGGACAATCACCCACACTAACCATGACTGGAGTCAGTACAAACACCCACACTAACCATGACTGGGTCAGTACAAACACCCACACTAACCATAACTGGGTCAGTACAAACACCCACACTAACCATGACTGGGGTCAGTACAAGCACCCACACTAACCATGACTGGGGTCAGTACAAACACCCACATTAACAATGACTACAGTCAGTACAAACACCCACACTAACCATGACCGGAGTCAGTACAAGCACCCACACTAACCATGACTGGGGTCAGTACAAACACCCACACTAACCATGACTAGAGTCAGTACAAACACCCACACTAACCATGACTGGAGTCAGTACAAACACCCACACTAACCATGACTGGGGTCAATACAAACACCCACACTAACCATGTCTGGGGTCAATACAATCACCTATGCTAACCATGACTGGGACAAGTGTAAGTGCCTTACAAACACTCTTTCACATTACAAGTGTAATCACCCACATTGACCATGACTGGGTCAGTACAATCACCTACTGCAGTCAGTACAAACACCCATGCTAACATTGACTGGGGCCAGCACAAACACCCACACTACCCATGACTGGAGTCAGCGCCCCTCCCCCATAACCCAACATGCCCAAAACCCGCGGCACCAAGGTGCAGCACACCCGACGGCCTTCACAAAGACTCACCTTCTCATCGCTCTGGCCACAGTGGCCGCACTGGAACTTGCGGGGCAGGTCGTGGTGCACCTGCAGGGTGTGCTTGCTGACCTGGGCGGGGTTGCGGTCCATGACGTTGCAGAGGACGCACTTGTACCACATCTCCTTGTTGTTCAGCTGCAGCCGGTGCAGGGGCGTTCCCTTGTAAGCCAGGACCTTCTTCTTGCGCAGCCAGTTCTTCTCTCCGCCCGTCAGCATCAGATGCTCTCGCCGGCTGGCACTGCCCCCGGACTGGCCCTTGGGATGCTCCGATCTGGAACTGGTCAAGAGTTGGGTGGAGTCAGTTTTAATTTCAATGCATCGAGTTTTTGCAGGTCTGCAGAAATGTTGGCACTGTACAAGAGCCATGCATTGTTATCGTCATTATTGTTCTGTCCGTCTCTGGGAGTTGATTCTGATGCAAACCAAGTGTTTTATGACAACACACGATGCAAGAGAATCGTTTCCCTCTTTCACAAATCAAAATAACTCATAAAAGTAATCACAGCATAGTCATTAACATATCATATATACTGGTTGTGTGTACAGTAACACTGGCAAACCATTCATTTCGTACACTGAGAATTTATTGCTCTAAAGAAATTATCTCTGTATCTTCCTTAAAAAGAACAATCCAATTTGTTTATGTCTTCATTACACAGGAACAAATCTGGTCACAGTTTCTTTTTAATCATCCCTAAAAAAAAAAAAAAATCCACTCTGTTTATATCTTTCTTACACGTGAACAAATCTGGTCACAGTTCCTTTCTCTCCCCCTCTTTCTCACGCATGTATGTGCGCTAGCGCACACACACACAACACAAGCAAACACACACACGCACACAAACAGATTTGCTCACCTGTTCTGACTTTTGGGCTTGATCTCCTGCGCAATCTTCTGCATGAGGACCTCCCTCTGCTCAGTCCTCTCGTTGAGGTCCGTGGGATGCACCTCCAGCATGTGGCGGTACACGTCCAGGAAGCTCTTGTGCAGCTCCCCGCAGAACCAGCACCTCAGCTCGTCCTCGTGAACCTGCAGCCCCTTGGGAGTCTGCCCGCTGCTCACCAGGCTCTGGGCTCGGATCTGACTCTGGGTCCACTGCTTCTCCCCAGCCGAGTGCTTGGCCATGTGGATGAGGTAGTCGTCCACGTTGAGGGTTTTGAAGGAGCACTTGGTGCACGGGAACAGCGCCGCTGTTGCTGCTGTCGGGCGGGTGAGGGATCTCTTGGTGCTGAGGTTGAGTCCCATCTCAGGGTTGCCGCCGGACGCCACGGCCATGGCCTGGGGGGACTGCAGGAGCTGCGAGTGACCCAGCTGAGCCACCAGGGTGGGGGCGTGCAGCAGACTCATGCCCGAGCTGACCCCCGGCCGAGGGGAAATGCCCACCAGCTTGCCGTTCACTTTGGCCAGGGTCTGGCCCAGCTTGTCCTTCTTGGACTGCCCTTTGGACCGGCTGTCTCCGTTCGAGGATCCGAACCCAGCGACCGCCCTGCTCCTGGCAAGCTGTGGCGTGTCTGCAGAGGAGGTTGAGGTTTTGTGGATTCCTTCAGCCATCTCCTGCTCTTTCATCTGGTTGGGGTGAGCGTTGCTGCTGTGCTGGTACAGGCGAACGATGTTGGCGAAGCGAGCGTCGCACCACTGGCACGGCAGGTTTTGATCGGAGGCCTCGCCTGGCATTGGCGGGGATGAGTGGTGGGGGGGAACTGTTGTTGGCGGTCAAGTCGATGGTGTTTGCTGTGGAGCCCACAGTGATCTTACTGCTGTCATCCACAGCCACGGGATTGTTGGTGTTGTTGTTGACGTCCTCTTCGGCATCGCTGGTGTCGTCAAAATACAGCAACTCCCATTCTTTGCTGTCAAACTCTGGGTGGATGATGAGATGGTCCAGGAGGCTGCTCTTGTTGAGGAATCTCTTGGTACAGAAGGGGCAGTAGTGGTACCGGTGTGCGCGCTGATGATGCTCCAGAAGCTCTGTGCTCTTCAGGCAAACAAAGCTGCATTTGTTGCAGGAGTACTTCTTCATTGCCTTCCGTGGATGCTTCAGCCGGGCTTCATCCAGCTCATTAGCTCCGTTCAGCGTAGGCGACTGTCGCATTTCGTCGCTGTCTTTCGGCGGGTGTTCCATGCGACGGTGATTAATCAGGTCCACCAGTTCGTTGGTGCTGAACTGACACTTCTTGCACTTGAAGCGCCCAGGAGGGAGACTTCTTGCCTGAGGCCTGGTCCGGGTGGTTCTGCCGGACATGGCTTTGCAGAGTCTCTTTGCTGTAGGTCTCAAAGGGGCAGACTGGGCACTTCTCCACGGTGTTCTTGTCCGCGTCGTGGAGGTCGCCGTTGGGTCGGATGACCTTGATGGGGCCGTTGTGCTTGTACTTCTCCTTGTGCTTCTTCATGTCGCATTTCCACTTTGTGGAGTAGCTGCACTCATCGCAGATGTACGGCTTCTCCTCAGAGTGGAGCGCCTGGTGCCGCCGCAGCTCTGCGGGGCTGTTTGCAACGAAGGTGCAGTGGAGGCAGTGGTGCTGCCCCTCATTGATGAGGCTGTTGAACACCACTGGCGGCTGCTGCGCACCCTGCTCCGGTTGGGAGGAGGATGCAGAGGAAGGGGAGGGGCTCTGGGCAGGGGGTTCAGCAGAAGTTGTCAAGGACTGACTGGCCTCGGCCTCCTGGGCTGCCTTAAATCGGGACATCAGCTGGGTGAGGGCCAAGGCATTGAGGCTGGAGGTGGCCGACGTCCCCGAGGATGGGACGGAAATCAGGTACGGGGCCGGAAGGAAGGGGACCTGGCCATCGCTGGAAACGCCAGCCAGGGCCTGCATGGACCTGGCGGGTTCCTCTATGGTGTGGCTGGCGCTGGGGACGGGGCTGACGGCCTGCTGGGACTGGACGACGCTGCCCTCCGGTGTCACCATCACATTGGGCGGGGCTTCGCGCGCCGTTGACTTCTGGGAGTAGTCGATGACGTCCTTGATGGTGCCTCCGCCGCAGCGCTTGAGGTGCTTGACCACGTCCCACTTCCACTTGCTGCGGTAGGTGCAGTTTGGACAGCCGTACGGCTTTTCGGAAGAGTGGTTCTTCATGTGCTGCATGATTTCTGATGGCCACCTGGCTTTGTAGTCACAGAGGACGCACTGGTACTTGAGGTCCGACGCTTCACTGCCTTCCACGGTCTTGTAGCCCTTGTACGCCCCCTTGGCCACTTTGCTCACACCCTTGGGTCGTGACGCCTGCGAGGAGAATGGAAGGCTGCTTCCACTCTGGCGACCTCGGATGTTTCTGGCCAGCACTTGCCTGATGGGGCGCGACTCGCTTCCTCCACCTTCCACGGCCTGGGGGTCAGCGCTGGGCAACGTGACGCTGCTGTTGGTGGGCAGGCACATCCCTTGCAGCGAGCGCACATCCAAAATCTGCATTCCCTCCTCTCCACTCTCAGGGTGGGGACTGTTCGCAGAGGAGGACGAGGGCTGAGGTTCGTCGGGACCGTCCAGAAAATTGGGCTGGCGGCTCATCATCAGGCTGGCTTGTTGGGAAGTGCGCAGAATGTTCTCCACGCTGATGTCGTCCTGGGACGAACCCGAGCCCTGGTCAAAGAGGAAGGAGCCGGATGGGTCAACGCGGCCGCTGAGGGAACGGATCTCACCGTTGAGGGAACGGATCTTGATTTCTGGGGTTGCGATTTCACCCTCCTCCATCTCATAGCTGTCCTGGCTGTTGGACGCTGCTATATTGGCCTGCAATTCAGAATGTGCAGACTGTGAGCCACTGGCACTGCCTGGGTCACGGCGTTTGTATGGGTTGGGCAGATTGGAATGGGCCTTTTCAAAGTGCTTGACCAGGTCCCACTTCCACTTGTAGGTGGAGCCACACACCATGCAAATGAAGGGCCGCTCATCAGAATGTGAAACAGCATGCTTCTGCAGCTCTGCGGGCCACTTGGCTGTGAAGTCGCACATGTTGCACTTGAGCGGGTCCTCGGTTTCCTGGGAGGAGAGCTTGGAGATGCTGTGCAGGGGCATTTTGAGCAGGTGGTATGTCTGCTGCAACCCATGAGGAATCTTCTGGATTGCCTCCTGGAAACAGAGAGAGAGACAACCCCTGTCTTCATACCTGTTTGTTACACCAGTGTTTCCTTTCAGGAATGGAACGAGGCCTAGAAAACTGTTTAAATGTTTTGTGCTTTAAATTCCTGCCAACTTTTTTCTTCTTCTTTTTTACTTCAACTTTTCTTTCTGATTTAGATTTCACACCTGAGTGCAAATTTGTGCCAGGTACATGTCCAGTGCCAAGTAGATATGTGCTAAATAATAACGGAAATACACAGGCCTACATCCACCGGCTGCTTAAAACCATAGCTATACCTCTGCAGGAATTAATCTGTCACACTAGGTGGCTGACAGATATCACTGTGTCGCCCCAAGCCATGACACATCATGATCATGTCACAGTCCACAGTGACAGTCTGAGAAGATAGCACAGAGGTTTTTGGCTTGGATGGAGAGTGCTACTCATAGAACTATATCAAAGGAACAGTGACTGTGTTCAATGACCTATCAAAGGGATGGTGAATGTGTTCAACGACCTATCAAAGAAATGGTGACAATGTTATGACCTATCAAAGGGATGGTGACTATATTCAATGACCTATTAGTGGTGGTGACTATATTCAATGACCTATCAAAGGGGTGGTGACTATATTCAATGACCTATCAAAGGAACAGTGGCTATGTTCAATGACCTATCAAAGGAACAGTGGCTATATTCAATGACCTATCAAAAGGACAGTGACTATGTTTAATGACCTATCAAAGAAAGGGTGACAACGTTCAGTGACCTATGAAAGGGATGATGAATGTCTTCAGTGACCTATGAAAGGGATGATGAATGTCTTCAGTGACCTATGAAAGGGATGATGAATGTCTTCAGTGACCTATGAAAGGGATGGTGAATGTCTTCAGTGACCTATGAAAGGGATGATGAATGTCTTCAGTGACCTGTCAAAGGGATGGTGACAATGCTCTATGACCTATCAAAGGGATGGTGCCTATAGTCAACAATGACCTATCAAAGGAACAGTGGCTATGTTCAATGACCTATCAAAGAGACAGTGACTATGTTCAATGACCTATCAAAGGAACAGTGACTATGTTCAATGACCTATCAAAGAGACAGTGACTATGTTCAATGACCTATCAAAGAGAAAGTGGCTATGTTCAATGACCTATCAAAGGAACAGTGGCTATGTTCAATGACCTATCAAAGGAACAGTGGCTATGTTCAATGACCTATCAAAGGGGTTGCGACTATGTTCAATGACCTATCAATGGGACAGTGACTATGTTCAATGACCTATCAAAGGGACAGTGACTATGTTCAATGACCTATCAAAGGAACAGCAACTATGTTCAATGACCTATCAATGGGACAGTGACTATGTTCAATGACCTATCAAAGAGACAGTGACTATGTTCAATGACCTATCAAAGAGACAGTGACTATGTTCAATGGCCTATCAAAGAGACAGTGACTATGTTCAATGACCTATCAAAGAAATGGTGACAATGTTATGACCTATCACAGGGATGGTGACAGTCTTCAGTGCCATGTCAAAGGGATGGTGACTACGCTCAATGACCTGTCCAAGGGACTGTGTTCAATGACCTATCAAAGGAATGGTGAATGTATTCACCAACCTATCAAAGGGACGGTGACTATGTTCAAAGACCTGTCCAAGGGACAGTGACTGTGTTCAATGACCTATCAAAAGGATGGTGAATGTATTCACCGACCTATCAAAGGGACGGTGACTATGTTCAAAGACCTGTCCAAGGGACAGTGACTATGTTCATTACAGCCACTCAGCAGACGAACCAACTACAACACTATCACAATACAACCTATCAATTGAATATAGTATTCAATGACCTGTCCAAGGGATGGTGATTGTGTTCAAAGATCTATCAAAGGGACGGTGACTATGGTCAAAGACCTGTCCCAGGGACAGTGACTATGTTCATTACAATTACTCAGCAGATGAACCGTAGTAACTTCAGTTAAAATCAGAATTAAAACTGACATCATTCCATAACCGATTAATACATTTACAAATGAAAGAAATCATATCATGTAATCATCACACTCAAAAAAGATAAGAGTTAAATAAGAAGAGTTACATAAAAGATTATACTTTGACCAACAGAACACAGGCACAACCCAGTATTGAAAAAGTTGTTAAAAAAATACCAACATCCAGAATCAAAACACCGACTGACTGGTCTCAGTAAACAATCACCCCAACCCCCATTATCAATATCTGTAGCTGCATTAACCCCCCCCCCCCTCCCCACACACACACTGTCTCTGGTTTCATCAATGTTGGGATCCAGCCTGAACCTTAAGCACAAGCTTGAACCGTCAGCACATGTAGTAGATAGAGGATGGCATGTTCAACTTTGGATGACTGACAGCATAACAGGACAGCAAGCCAGGGAAAGGGACTGAAGAGATGTCCACGGTAAGCAGGCAAGGAGAAGCGAAAGAAAAAGGTCAAGTCAAAGGTAGAGAATGTGACAAGGGGACAGCATGCCGTGATACACGCAGGCGTGAAATAAAACCGTGATATGCACAGGTGTGAAAGGAAACTGTGATACATGCAGGCGTGAAATAAAAGCGTGATATGCAGAGGTGTGAAAGGAAACCGTGATACACACAGGTTGTGAAGTAAGCGTCAAACATAATATGAACTCTGGATCTGCTGACCTGACCCACACTACAACTAAATGTGTCAGGGAAGGGAGGGGTGAGGGGGGTGGGGGGAGTAGGGGGGGTGGAGGGTTCAGCTGGGGATTAAAGGAAGACGGTTTTGTCATAACTTCTAAACTGTTCAAGTTAACACCACCACCCGCCCCCTTCTCTCTCTCTCTCTTGTCCAGGAAGGCAAACATCAGAACATGTCCCAGAGACTCCAATCTGAAGTTCAGGTTGGCAAAAATGGTGCAATGAAAGGCCAGTGTTGAACTCCAAGTCATCACTACTGAATTTAAAGTAAGGGAATCATGAACTTTTTAGGAACATGATCAAAACAAAATAATCTACAAACAAAACCTACACTGTTGTCAACTGATGAGCAAAAGCCATTCTGTGTCATTAACAAACAACACGATTGTTTGCAATAAACAAAATGCTAATGCAAAAATAAAATAAAATATAAAAATGCGAAGTCGACCCAAACTAGAGGGCAATAATCAAAGCAAATATTTGACCTATCAAAGGTAAAACTGCATTAATCACTTGATGGTGACTCAACTGTCGGTAAGTGACCAACTTGACGCAGAACTAACAGAGATAACAAACTGCTAAACTCAAGACACAAGGACAGGAGCAGGAACTTTAACAGAAAAGGGCAGTAGCTCTTACCAGAAATGTTACTAATTCAATGCATCAAGAAATGAACACATTAGTGCACTTGAACTTACATTTTTAAATACAGCAATTATTTCAATCTAATCAGATATCTATCTTAATCTGTTTGTGCCCTTAAAGGAAGAAATAATTTTGAAAATAAAATATTAAAAAATGATGTTTTTTTCGAGGTTTTGCATGGGCGGCAGGAAGATGTAAGCTTTCACCCCCCCCCCACCCACCATGTACCATCACTATCAGGTTCCAGCCCCCACCCCCTATTAACCATTTACTCCTAACCCCATCAGCCTTGTTAACCTTTTACTCTAGCTAACCCCATCAGCCCCTTTAACTTTTTACTCCTAACCCCATCAGCCCTGTTAACCTTTTACTCTAGTAATACTAGTTAACTCCATCAGCCCCTTTAACTTTTTACTCCTAACCCCATCAGCCCCTTTAACCTTTCACACCTAACCCCATCAGCCCTGTTAACCTTTTATTCTAGCTAACCCCATCAGCCCCTTTAACCATTTACTCCTAACCCCATCAGCCCCTTTAACCTTTTACTCCTAACCCCATCAGCCCTGTTAACCTTTTACTCTAGCTAACCCCATCAGCCCCTTAAACTTTTTACTCCTAACCCCATCAGCCCCTTTAACCCTTTTCTCCTAACCCCATCAGCCCCTTTAACCCTTTTCTCCTAACCCCATCAGCCCTGTTAACCTTTTACTCTAGCTAACCCCATCAGCCCCTTAAACTTTTTACTCCTAACCCCATCAGCCCCTTTAACCTTTTACTCCTAACCCCATCAGCCCTGTTAACCTTTTACTCTAGCTAACCCCATCAGCCCCTTTAACTTTTTACTCCTAACCCCATCAGCCCCTTTAACCCTTTTCTCCTAACCCCATCAGCCCCTTTAACCCTTTTCTCCTAACTCCATCAGCCCCTTTAACCCTTTTCTCCTAACCCCATCAGCCCTGTTAATTGGCCAAGCTACTCCAGAAGCAATGAAACCAACAAAAGCAGTGAAACCACAAGAGTGTGTAACGCAGGGAGGCACTAAGCACTGGCTAGGCAGCACAGAAAGCACAACTTAGAAAAAACAGCCCTGTTGTTGTTGTTTTAAAATTAAAGCGAGAGAGAAAAACCAAAGAGGGTGAAACAAAACCAGAGACAACCGGCATGAAAGGGTCAGGGTCAGGAGAGTGCACAGTCATCGCCAAAGTGGGGGTCGGGGCTTACCTTGTGGGAGGCGATGAGGTCCAGGTGGTTTTCCATGAAGTGAGTGTTGAGCGCCTCGTTGTTGGGGAAGTGCATCTGGCAGACGCCACACTTGGCCACGCGCTTGTTGGACGACTGCAGGTGCATGGCCATGTGGTTGCTGTAGGCCGTCTGCGTCTTCAGCACCTCACTGCATTTGGGGCACTTCAGGATCACCTTGTCCCGCAGGTTCTCCCCGGACGCCACCAGCTGGTTCAGGGCGCTCACCTCGTCGTCCTCCTCCGTGGTGGCCTCCTGGTGGCTGTTGAAGAGGGACCTGGAGGTAGGGGTGGAGCCGGAGTTGGTCTGCTGGCTGCCCCGCTGCACGGAAAAGTCCAGGGGTTTGGGCGTGTCGTCCACGCTGTCGGGCTCGTCCATGCTGTGGGTGGACAGGTCCAGCGCGGTGGAGGAGGGGATGGGGGCGTTGAGACTGTTGATGAGGCTCTGGCGCTGGCCGGAGGAGGGGAACACCGGCTGGCTGCTGGTGCCCAGGACGAACGGCCCCATGGGAATGGTGGATGGCATGTAGCTCAAGGGTGCGGCGCCGTCCATCTCGTCATCCTGCTGACCGTTGTTGTAGTGGCCGTTCAGGAAGTTCTGTGGGGTCTGCGCGCGAGAGCTGGCGTTGGAGTCGGCGCCTCTCTGCTTGACGGTGATGCGCTCCAGCAGGTTCTTGTGGCAGCAGCGGCGGTGCTCGGTCTGGGTGTGGTTGCCTTGCTGTAGCAGGATGTGCATGCCTGGCGGGGTGTACAGCTGGTCCCCAGGGTCCGAGCCGTGCTTCTCCTTCCAATGCTTGTTCAGCGATTTCTTCCACTTGTACACATTTCCACACTTGGCACAACCAAACTTGGTGGAGGCCACCTCCTCAGCAACCTGTTGATCCAAAAACAAAACAATACTCCTCAAGAAATGATTGCACAGAACAAAATTAAATGAAAAAAATACAGCTAAAGAAATGATTTCACAGGAGAAAATTAAACGAAACAATGCTCCTAAAGAAATGATTTCACAGGACAAATTATCAGAGTTACAATGCCAGCTGCACCAGAACAAGATGGAAACCAGAGGAGGATAACATAATTATGGCCATTTCAGGCACAACAGAGCTCGGCTGAAAATGCCTACACACTCATCATCAGGCTCTGAAACAAAACGTGGTCTAGAGTGCAGGCTGCTGAACCACAGCAGTGTCAACAGCACTCAGCTGGTCCTTGTGTTACAGCAACGGAGGCTGAACCACAGAAGTGTCAACAGCACTCAGCTGGTCCTTGCGTGTACAGCAACGGAGGCTGAACCACAGAGAGTGTCAACAGCACTCAGCTGGTCCTTGCGTGTACAGCAACAGACACATCAACAGAGCCCTGAACTGCTGTCTACAACATCCACACACGAAATACAATGCAGGAAAAGACAACTGCTCTGATCTCATTCAACGGTAACACAAGAAACACAAAGCAGAAAAAGACATCTACACTGATCACATTCAGTGGCAACACAACAAACACAAAGCAGAAAAAGACAACTATTCTGATCTCATTCAGTGGTAACACAAGAAACACAAAGTGTAAAAAGACAACTACTCTGAACCCATTCAATGGTAATATATACCTGGGAGTATAACTTTCTTTTCAGCAAACTCGTCTCTCGCACAAGTCCACAACGGAAGCTAGTGTTGTCACAACACTGACCCCATTCACAACACACTGCACCGCAAGGGACACAACAGTGAACAACAGCGACAGAATCATCTGCCACAATTGACACCTGGCATGATGCAAGGTAAATAAACTCCACCTAGGTCACCCCCTCAAAGAAAATGAACATACTCCCCCCCCCCCTCCTATACCATCATACCTCAAAGTATTTATCTGGAGAGACGTCCTTTCGTTTCTTTTTGGCAGGCGGTGTCACCGTCGCTGCTGTCAGCAGGCTTTCACTCTCTGCACCATCTGGTGGTGGTGTGCCGCTTCCAACGGTGTCGTTGTCGTCACAGTCATCATCTTCCCCCTCCTCCAGGATGACCTCAGCCGGCAAAGCCGTCAGGTTCGGCCCAAAGGCCTCAGACGCAGAACGCTTGCGACCTGGGCTGGAGGGGTTGGAGGGCGTTGTCGGTGTGATGGGAGCCAGGGCTGGCTGGTTGGGGGTTGCCACGGCAAAGGATGGGGCTCCCTGGGGTGATGTCACGGAACTGTCAGAACCCTGGGAAAAAAGAGACTCGATTTCACCACAACTGATCGAAGTCGCGCACCGTGTACTGGTTTCATACAACAGATAAACAAGCAGTCTTAAACATGGCTGACTGCCAGCATCCCCCCCCCCCCCCCCCAGAGGAAAATTTAAACATTAGAAGGAGTTAGTTAGTTGGTGCTTGGAGCCCAGTCAACCATACAGGGTTATAATAGGGCTAATTTGTTTAGTATGGGTTATATAGGCTAAGTGTTATGCTTTGAGCTCAGTCAACCATACAGGGTTATATTAGGGCTAAGTGTTTGTACTTTGAGCTCAGTACAACCATACAGGGTTATATTCAAACCATATAGGGTTATATTAGGGCTAAGTGTTAGTGCTTTGAGCTCAGTCAACCATACAAGGTTATATTAGGGCTAAATGTGTGTTCTTTGAGCCCAGTCAACCATATAGGGTTATATTAGGGCTAACATTAAAAGGTGCTTATGCTTCACCTTTTTTGTGTGTTCAAAATGAAAAGTTTAAAATGTCTGCTGCTGTTAACAAGATCTGGAACTCGGCATGAAATCCTTAGCAGGCGAAGAAAACCAAGCATGTGAAACAATTACCATCACAACTAAACCCATAAACTACCAAAACATAT
Organism: Alviniconcha marisindica; assembly: GCA_018857735.1. NCBI lineage: Eukaryota > Metazoa > Mollusca > Gastropoda > Provannidae > Alviniconcha > Alviniconcha marisindica. The sequence goes on along the minus strand of JABMCL010000865.1, from coordinate 62,627 downwards.
TTTCTTCAGTCCTTGACCCTTTGTTAACCAGCTGCGTGAACTTCACACACCACATGATAAAAGGCAAAAAGTGCATTTGTAAATACCTGCATGGGGTCCACAGACAGGTCGGAGCCAGAAAAGTGCAGCTTGTAGTGGCGGGGAAGTTTCTGCTTGTACTTGGTGGCGTAGTCGCACAAGTTGCACTCGTAGATGGTGAAATCGTGCCCGTGTTCATTCTTCTTGTGCCGCAGACTCTGCTGAGCGGACGTGGTGGTGAAGTTGCACTCCTCGCACATGTAGGTTCGGTTCTGGATGTTGCCGCATCGAGTGGGCATCACGATGGAGCTGCTGTTTGCAGTGTTGGAGTCATCGATGACCAGACGGCCACCCTCCTCGCTCAGATCATGCTCGTCTTCGCTGGCGCCAGACATGTTGCAGTCTTGGGGTATTGTTGGACCGTTGGTGCTGATCATGCTGGCGGTGCCGGACAGCGACGTCACAGAACTTGAGGCACCAGGCTGCGATGGTGTGGAGGCGTTGGCACTCTTCAAACTCTCTGCGGTTCCGGACTGCAATGGTGCAGAGTCAGCAGTGCCAGACAGTGATGGCGCTGAAGTGCTTGTACTGACCGGGCTGTCTGTGGTGCCAGACTGCGATGGCGTCAAAGCGCTCACGTTGACCAGGTTTTCTGAGCCTTCCGCTGTGGGTACAGACTCGCTGCTCAAGGCTTCGGCTGCCTCACAATGCTGCGGGTGGTGCGCAGAATCAGTGGGGTACTTCTTGAGAGCGGCGATGACGGTGCGGCAGTTCTTGGTGCTGAAAGACTGCTGGGTAGGAGTGCTGGTGTTCCTGGCACTGCAAGGTGTAGTCTGCTTGGAGACCGTCTCTTCCCCACCGGCGGAGCTTGTGCTGGACTTCCTGGCAACACCTTTTTTGTTGCTGGCGTTGGGAGGGTTCTTCTTTGCGCCGCAGCTGTCTCCTTTCTTTGCGACGTTTTTGGTGCCGTTGGCGTCGCTCGCCTCGGCGTCAGTGCCGAAGGTGATGGTGGCGCGTCTCGCACGGGAGCTTCTTCGAGCAGGGGGCTCCTGGGAGGCGTCCTCCTTGTCGCGTCCCTCTGTGTGGGCGGTGTTCTGGTGGTTGGTGAACTCCTGGGTGTTGTTGGAGGTGTATCGGCAGATCTTGCACGTCAGGATGCGACGGCCCCGGGCCACCTTTCTGCCACCAGCCTGTTGCACAGGATCGGCCAATGTCTCAATGCCACTCTCCTTTTCACAGCTGTCGTCGTTGGTGGTGGTGGTGGTGGTAGTATCACTGCTGGTGGTGGTGATGGTAGTAGTATCACCGGAGGTGGTGGCAGTGGTGCCGTTATTTTTACTGGAGGTGGGGGTTGTATTTGAATTGATGTCAGTTGCGATGGCGGCTGAGCTTTCACCGGAAGCCTGGTTTCCGGGAGTTCTCCTGTCCTTCAGAGACCGTTTCTCTGGGTCAGTGGCCGGAGGGGGCGCCATCTCCGCGGCCGACATGGTCGAACCAGTCGCAGGCTGCCAGATCTGGGAATCTGCACACAGACAGACACACACGATTAGTTATGCCTTCAGATGTGGATGTAATTCCCCCCCTCCCCCTTCCACAAAACAGACAACTCTCATCCCCCCCCCCCCCCCTTCAATTAGAGATCTAACATTTTTTTGTCAGACTGATGAATACTTGAAATACAGCATGTTCAAAATAAAATGGTAACTCTGACAACAATGAAAATGAAGTGAAGCACTCAGATGGGAAGACGCATGGGGGTGGGGGGGGTGGGGGTGAGGATTGGGAGTTACTTCATGGGGCAACGGAAAAAGGGTGATAGTCAAGGGGAAAGGAGAAGGTAACAAGGGAGAAAAGGGAGATGGGTGTGTGTGTGTGTTGGGGGAGGGGTGTGTGTGTGTGTTGGGGGAGGGGGGGTTAAAGAAGAGATACAGAGGAGCAAAAATATGAGAAACATACACACGCACTCTTCTTTTAACATGCTGTGCCACATTTATTTTGTTTTTTAAATGGGGGTGTCATTGTTGTTAAGTGTACAAGAATACTAGGTCTAAAATATGTTGAACAGTTGAAGCCTTCATGACTTGCTTACAGTCCAGCCAGACCTTCCCCAGTTGTTGTATACAAGGCCCCTGCCTCTGCACCTTCATTTATCCACCAGTGATCTGCCTGCTTTCTCTCCCTTTGTCTCAGTCTCCCCCCACCCCCACACCTCTGGTCTCTCAGTGAAAGAACTACCCCCCCCCCCCCCCCACCTAACTCCTTCCCTTGAGTGAGTTTCAATCATAACACTCCCCCCCAAACCTTACCCCCCCCCCCCCCCAAACTCCTTCCCTTGAGTGAGTTTCAATCTATAAACTACCCCCCCCCCCCCGACCCAAACTCCTCCCTTGAGTGAGTTTCAATCTATAAACTACCCCCCCCCCCCCCCAACTCCTCCTTGATGAGTTTCAACATAAACTACCCCCCCCCCCCCACAACTCCTTCCCTTGAGTGAGTTTCAATCTATAAACTACCCCCCCCCCCCCCCCCCAAACTCCTTCCCTTGATGAGTTTCAATCTATAAACTACCCCCCCCCCCCCCCCCACCTAATTTCCCTTTCCCTAGGACTCACAAAACTACTCCCCCCCCCCCCCCACCTTTTTCGTCTAGTCTCAATCGAAGGACCACGACGACTCTTTCCTCTCCTCCACCCAGCGCCCACCCTACCGATTACACCCCATGATCGGGAGAGAGAGATGAGAGAGAGAGAGAGAGAGAGAGAGAGAGAGAGAGAGAGAGAGAGAGATGATACACAAGAATAAAGATAACGACAGAAGACAGAGAGAGAGGGTGTAAAGAAGAGAGCTGACCTCAGCCCCAGCGCACAGAAACAGCTTACAACTACAAGCGGAAGTTGAACTGACTAACATTTGTTTTTGCTCAGTGAAAAGCAAGAGGTTGCAAGCCAATGACTTGACTGACGATACATGTCCTGATCCTCCCCGTTTCGTCTTCAGTGCCTGTGCCAGGTGACACTAGACTTCAAATACAACCCGCCATCCTCCCCGTTTCCACCACGTCCTGAGCAGGCAAAACAACTCGAGCCAACTTGCCACTACAAACGTTGCGCCAGTCTTTTTGAGGGTTGGGCGATACAAAGTGTACAAGTCAAAGGGGTGGTGGGGTGGGGGTGGGGCGTAGGCCGGGGCGGGGAGTCGGAAGAGCAGAGAGTGGGGGTGCAAACAACAAACACTGATTAATTAATAACAGTGGTCTTCATCAAAATCTTCATCAGTCTGAGGGCACGGCCGTGTGTGTGTGTGTGTGTGTGTGTGTGTGTGTGTGTGTGTGTGTGTGTGAGAGAGAGAGAGAGAGAGAGAGAGAGAGAGAGAGAGAGAGAGAGAGAGAGAGAGATTAACACAGATCTGGTAATGAGACATTATACATTGAACTTGAGGATAAACAAAGTCCAGCTGGTAACAACCATGGGGCTTTTAGACAGCATCTTTAAATACCAGAGGGAATTACCCAAGGAAGTTCAAAGTCAACTGACAGCCGCAGATAATACTTGTAGGCCAACACCTTCCCTCCCCCACCACCCCCTTCTTTTCGTCCCCATCTGTCCATTTTTTTCCCTTCCACCGATGTCAGAATTTTTGTTTTACTTTGTTCCTGACATTGTACAGAATACAGTAGGCCCCATAAGCCACCAAAGCTGTACAGAGATTGAGTCAATCATTACAAGTGAAAGTATAATGTAGAGGATGGATGCATGGTACCCAAGTAAATGCCCGAAGGTAATGTACTTGACACAAAACAAAAAGATTGAAAATGTAATTTCTCTTCATCTCCGCTCCCCCCAAAACAACAACAACAACAAAACAAGTAACTTGGTGTTTTACGCCCAGTCAACCATCGCGGTTATAACGGCGAACAACAACAAAAAAAGCCACAAAAACAACAACGTTAAGTCAAAAAAGTTTGTGTATTTTTCAGTGTGTGTGTGTGTGTTTAGTGTTCCGGTCTCCATCACCAGCAACAGAAGCCGTCAGGAAAACTTACAATTACGAGTAACACACAAATTTAATAATCAAGAAGTGTAAAGCTGAAATCACTGAACCACTTCATCGATGAAGTGGAAAAACAGAGTGGAAATTGGAAGCGCAGATGAGTATGTATAGGAAAACTGTCAGAACAATCGATAACCGCCACTTCATTCTGGCTCGAAACCCAATCACTCACCAACTCCATGATCAGTGACTCGCGCGTCCAATCAAACTGTCTCAAAACTGGCCAACTTTGATCGCCGAAAAGCACAGCGACTGACGAAGGATGGGCCGAAGAAGCGAAGAGTCACGACAGCACCCAATGCCACACAGACACCTAGTGAGGGCAACTCACGACCAGCAAGACGTGACAGAACTGAGTGAGTGAGTGAGTGTGTGTGTGACCGACTCTGGTGAACACATCGACACGTTGACTGACTGACGCAGCAGCGGTTATAGAGCCAACAGAGCCAGCCAAGTCTACAACTGCCCGGCCAGCTGAGCTGTCCGTGTCTTCAGCAGCCGGCTGTTCAATGGGGGCCCGTTGCCTGCCTGCCTGCCACTCAGTCGTCTGCTGTCTGTCACCCACTCGCTTCAATCGCCAGCAGCCAGCGGCAAGCCAGCTCACTCCGCCTGACTCGCCACGGCACACACACTTGCCAAACTTCAACTTCAAAAAATAAAAGAAGGAGAAAAAAAGAAGAGGAAAAAAGAAAGAAAAAAGGGAGGAGAAAAGTTTCCGATCTCATCTGCTCCGTGACACACACACACGCCGACATACACACACACACACACACCGACACGCATACACTGACACACACACACGCATACACTGACACACACACACACTCGCTCTCCGGCAATGCCATGCCAGTCGTTGTTTGGGCCCCGAGTTGAAGGAACGGCCTGTACCGTAATGCGACAAGCGAGTGTGAACTGTGTGCGTGCAATACGTGCTACTGGGACGGCTAGGGGTGGGGGGAGGGGGCGGAGAGGGGTGCGGCGGCAGCAGCGGGTGGGGTGGGGTAGGGGCAACAGGTAGCGCCCGCCTGTTGATAGCAGGGCGGTACGCGGTGCGCAGGCTCTGTAAACAAGTGCATCATTCTCCGACCCAGCGGTGACTGTCAAGTGACGGCACAGTCGGTCTCCGCGCACCGCCACTTGGGTGACGGATAGGCCCACGACTCCAGTCGCTCCATGTCTGGCCCGACTTCTACCTCGCCGGGCAGGGGGTGGGGGTGGGGGTGGGGGTGCAAGTCGTCGACCAACATTGATCTATCCATCAACTTCACTGGCTGCGCCTCGCGGCACTTTCCGGCCGACGGTTCAAGTCGAGTCACACGGTGTTCATCAGTTATCGCGCTGGGGAGTCGGTTTGGCTCGTATGTAGATACGGGTGTCGTTCAACTGCTACAACACTCGCTGATTTGATTTCGGGTATCATTCTGAGCCGGTACTGCAGAATTACCTTTGTGACTTCGTACTTACCTCTTTTTGACCCAACGGAGTGGTGTGTGTGTGTGTGTGTGAGAGAGAGAGAGAGAGAAAGAGTGTGAGAGAGAAAATGTCTGTGACTGGAAAAAAAATCAAACGTCCAGTTAACAGAGGGGGATAGGGCAGACTGTGTAAAAGAGTGTGAGGAAACGTTTTTTTCAAATGTCCAGTTAACAGAGAGAGAGAGAGAGAGAGAGAGACTGACTCGAATTCAACACCCGCCCAGCGAAACGCCCACCCCATACAAAACGGTTATCACACGTACCCGGCCGTAACACTTCAACGTCTACAAAACAAACTTCAAGGAAACTTTACCGTGAAATCCGAGTAACAGACTGCATTTCGCCGCAAAATTCCAAACGAATCTTGGCAGTCAGTCCAGCACTGGCAAACCACTGACCGTATTCAGTCACACAGCCAAAACTTGAGAGGCCGGCAGTCTCACATCTCCCACACAAACGGCCGTACCCCCCCTACACTGACACACACCACCACGCGCACGCTGCCGGCTTATGAAGCAAAGGTACTCGCTGACTGCTCCACGACTGCACTGTCCCCACGTCCCTCGCGACTGACTTGTGACAAAACTCCGCCGCCACTGCCGCTGCTATCTCTTCTTCTGTCTCTCTCGCCTGCAGGCAACGATGGCTGCAGCCAGTGAACTCTGCGGCCCGTCAGCCAATCACAGCGCTCCAGTGCCGAGGGGCGCGAGCGGCCGACCCGGCGTCTTGGCAGACACGAACCAATCGCAGACCGGAACGCCGAGGGCGCATGAATAATTGCAGAGGCCAGAGAGCGAGAGAGCGCTTTTAGAGAGAGAGGGAGGGAGAGAGAGAGAGCGAGCGCTCAAGCTCCGCAACCCCTGGAGGGAAATTTTCTGACGGATGAGAGGAAATTTAGGAGATACCATCAAAACTTGACGAAGCCTCCCCTATTTCTCAGCAGAGGTTGAATTTGTCTGTGTATATATTAAGTAGACTTTACATTTGTGCTTGCTGGAGTCTCCGGAGAAAGTACGGGTGAGAGAAACACTGACTGGGGGAAAATATATAACCGTCTACCAAATTTACAAAAGATTTTTTTTTAAACTAAAATTGAAGAGGTTCTGAGATCCTAGAAATACAATTTAAAATGTTAAAATTAGAAGATTTTCACACACACACACACACACACACACACACACACACCAAAAAATAAAAAATAAAAATAAATAAAACCAACACCACAACAGAATTAAAACCTGTCAGTGTTCTAGCTTTGTATCTCAGTGTCTGTAGCCGGTGTCCGAAAATAGAGTTAATGTTCACGTGCCGGAAATAATACTCCACAGGGCAGCGAACGTGAGAAGTTAGTTAGTTCTTGGATTTTCATTAACGGCCCGTCAACCGCACAAGGTCACGGACGTGAGAAAACAAGGACTTGTCCTTCTCTGGCTTCCTTATTCCAACATTCCCCAGAAAACAGGACCGACACGACTAGCCGGCTGGGCCGTGCTGCCGTCATTTCAAGAGGATGTGCAGTGTGAACACGTGTAATACCGTCACTTGCATTTTCGGCCCCCGGCCCGCGTAGAAAGCATGACAAAAACGGATGACGCAAGCTCTCAGCAGAGGTTGAAGCAAACTCCAAGCAATGGTTTACGACTGACATCCTTCCTTTCGGAGGAAGGCTCCGCAAAGCGATACTCGGAGTGTGAGGTTGAAGTTGTCTGTGTATATTTATTTAGCAGAATTTTCATTTGTGCCTGGGGTTTGCTGGAGTAGTCTCCGAGAAAGTACGGGTGAGAGTATGCCCGCCAGACTCGTGATCGAAAGGTCGCAGGTTTGAGTTCCGGCCGGCGTGGCGTGAGATTTTTTTTTTTTTTTTTCTTCTCCGGGGTCAACTTTCAGACTCTTATTTCGGTATCCGTTCCGCCCCCGTGTTACCGCAGTAGCACGTAAAAGATCCCGGTTACTGATTCTGACCAAAGTGCAGGTGGTAGGTTACAGCTATTAAAACATGTATGTACCCTACTTACGGGGCTTTGCATGAAGTGACGCGACATGGTGCATGGCTGAATAGTATACACAGAACGCGCCGAGGCGGCAACAGTTTTACGTGGTACCAACCATGTAACAACCAAAGAGCGCTGCAAGTACACCACTTTGATGGATATTCAAAACGCGCTGTAAAAAGCTAGTCACTCATTTAGAATCACACAAGGTTCCAGGCGAGATCAAAAGATCTAGAGGAGGGAGGTGGAGCTGGACCTTCAAGTTAGCCCAGAAGAGATCATGAGTAGGGAGGTGGAGCTGGGCTGCGAAAGCTGGACTTCTTTCGCTTCGAGTTGTTCCTCAACAGCAGTGCAGCGGACACTGTCCTTGTGACTCTGCCCTAGCACGGCAGTTGAAACAGCATTTGCGCAGTGCACTAGTCGCCGGGCAATGGCGAGGGGACACCGCCTTAACGCTTCCATTGTTCTGGCGGCGGTCCACGGTCTCTGGTCTTTTTCGTGCGGTATCCGCGGTCGAGCCTTCACTCTTTCGTCCCCTCCCCCCCCCCCCCCCCCTGTCCCCGTCCCTAATAAGCAACCTCGCTTCTGTGGACGTAAAGCAAAATGGTCCTTAGAATCACATGCGACAAGAGCGCCGTGAGTCTGCTCGAGGGCGGAGAATAGCGTGGCTAAAAAGCGATCAACAACAATCAACAAGTTCGTACCGACAAACTGAGCTGAATTCCGGCAAATGCCAGGTCAGTGCAATTCTGGGTCCGGGTCGTTCGTTGTCAAAAGTAAACATGGTGCTTAACGTCCACAGAAACCGTAAGGCTTATTAGGGACGGGGAGAAGGAGGGGAAAGGGGTATGGAGGTGGGGGGAAAGGAAGATTATATACCTATCGCAACATTGTTACCACCAGAATGACTCATGCCTTAAGATTAAGAGGGATGGAATTAAGGGTAGGTAGTAATATGATTCTTTTGCTTTATATATTGCTGCTTCTCATATGGCACATGTACTTTTTCGGTGTGTGTACATTATACATTGTTAGTTGTCATAATTATATGTATTATGTTTGTGAAACTTAGAAAATGTTGGAGAATGTTGTAAAGCGCAGTGAGTTTGCGTACACCAGAGAATAGCGCTATACAAAAGTTATCTATTATTATTATTATTATTATTCAGATGGGCAGCGATGCGAGCCATTTTAATGTTTCATTAATTGTGAGGGACAAAGTCACTAGACCGTTTCCACACACCACAACCTTTACGAAGAGAAAGGAGAGCCGAAGCGGATTCGAACCGAGGTCCCTCTGCTTACCAGCCTAACGCCTTACCGCTAGGCCGTAACGGCTCGTCGTTCGTTGTCGGGCAGGTAGTGTTGCTTAATGTCCTCAGATGTCAGTTGACATATTAGGGACAAGCTGAGACCAATGCCGAAGCATGGTTCAATATAGCTTTATGTCCACGGAAACCAGAAGGCTCGTTAGGACGGACAGCCCAGGACGGCCACCTCGACTCTCACACAGCTCCTGAACTATGGTTCGTTGTCAGGGTTGCTGCCAGTTAAATACTACACGGTCACCGATTGAAACACGTCAAGCGCTGCGTGCACGGAAACTACTGGGGCTAAATTTGAAACTCAGCTGACTTTCGATTCCGCCTCACTGCCGCCGATGAGCAGACAGCATCAGTGACACGGCGGCGGTCTCGCCGACTGCCATTGTGAAAGCGATCTCCGGTTTCAGCCAGTCCGTTCTGACCCCGGCAAGTCAGCCAGCACCGAAAAGCAACACTTATCCCGATAACTCGGTATCATCATCAACAGTAAGGCAGGCGATAAGTATACCGACCGCAGCAGTGTACTCGTGTCAGTAAATAAAGCGTACACGCACTAGAGGATTGCAGCAGCAGTATAAGTAATCAGATAATGGAACGCAGGGACACCTGTTGAAATCCGACGCTGAGTGGAGCGGCGTCACGTGTTGCTCTGATGCTGGTGACTGACTTCTCCGTGCCTGTCTCATTTCCTTGGACAGGCTACTGCGTGATTTCGGCGAAATGGCAAATGGACGACGTATCTAATTACACTGACAGGAGGAAGAGGGAGATACTAATGACAATAATAATGAGAACTTAGCGCCCCTGGCCTAAACTTAAGCCGTCAGCGCTTACAAAGTCTTTTATTGACACATTGTTTCGACGTCAGACATCCAAATGCACCCGCCGGTACACACTGCACACACTTGCGCGCGCGTCAGTCAGTGCACGCCCGCCGCACACACCACACACACAAGCAACAACAACAAAAAAAAAAACACAAGTACACACACACACACCTGAAGTGCCTGTTTGATTCACGATTGATAGTTTTTTTTTTTTGGTCATGTTTTATTCCAGTTTTTGTGCAACTTACAGCAATAACACGATTGATAGTTAATCATTCCCAATCCCTAATCTTTCAGGCAATGCAAATGCACAATTTCAGTCCATGGAAATCGGCCGTGCGAGACTCAGTGCCAACAAGAATGATACGAATGCGTTCACCACCCAACCGTTTTCGGCACGCGACACGTGTTCAACTCGGACACGAATCCCGGGTAACCTTTCGCCGATACGTACGGGTTCCCGGCCCGTGAGCGCCGGAGTGACTTCCCCTGACAATACCCCAAAGAGTGGGAACAGAGAGCGATCAACACACACACACACACAGCAAGCAACAGGGGGGCAAACAGGAAACCACAGTAAGTGACAGCCGAGCTACAGAAGTTACGTGGCAGTCATGGGACACTGCCCAGCCGATAAAAAATTAAAAAACAAACAAACAAACAAACTCCTCAGTCTCCGCTTCAGTGACGGCCTTCGACAGTCCCTCCTTCCCCCCCACTCCCCACCTACATCCCTCTTCGCCCACCCGAGTCAGTTTTACCTGGCATTGTATTCAGATTGGACACGAAGACAATGGCCCGGGGCTGAACCCGATCTGTCCCGTCTCCGGAACGATCCAGCGATCTGTCAAATCCTCTTACCGTTGTTCCATATCTGAACTCTCACAACCGGCGGGGGCAGTCAGAATAAGACTGAATGGTGTGTGTGTGTGTGTGTGTGCTTCTGTATGTGAGGTGAGGGTGAGTGAGTGGGTGGCTGGCTGGGTGGGGGGGTGTTTACAAAGCGTGTAAGCGGCACAACTTTCAACACTTCATAAACAGGTAGTTGTATTCCCACCCCCCACCCCCACCCCCGTCTCCTGTGTGTGTGTGTGTGGGGGGGGGGGGGGGGGGGGAGGGAGTTGTATTTCTTTTCCCGTCTTCTGTGTGTGGGTGGGAGTTGTATTTCTTTTCCCATCTCCTGTGGGGGGGGAGGGGGGGGGGACTTGAAGACATCATTCCAAACTACCTTCAGTCCCAAGCGGCAGACGTCTTCATTTCTTTTCCCCTCATTTTATTTTTCTCAGCAGAAAGAGGACAAACAGCAACAAGAGCAACTCACACTCACACAAACTGCCCATTTTTATGAAGTTTTGGGTGGCCTATCTAGGCAGTAGGACTATGTATAAAGATCGCAACCTTGGACAGAGCTCAGGAGCTGTGTGAAAGTCGAGGTGGACGTCCTGGGCTCCCGTCCCTAGTAAGCCTACGGTTTCTGTGGACGTAAAGCAACACTCAACCAAACCTTGGAGACTTGGACCTGCTGCTTTAGTGTCTACCCCCTCCCCCATATCCCGACACGCTAGTTCCCTTCCCTCCACCACCCCTCCTTTCCCGCCCCATACCAACATTCCTCCCTCCCCCTTCAATCCTGTTTCAAGACAGTTTAGAGAGAAAGGAGAAAGCGCAAGAAAGAGTTTACGTACGTCGTGGAGTTGACAACAATTGATGTTCATTGGGAACTAAACACAAGTGGCAACCCCCCCCCAAACCCCCACCCCCACCACCGGCCCCCTCCAAGCCTCGTTGTGTCAGGTAGTCCCCACCCACAACCCCACACCCAAACTCCAAGCACCGGTTTACGACATCCTTCCTTCAACCACTGCCGTATTTAGTTACGCCATAGGGTCCAGAAAACTGTCAGCTAACGAGCAGTTTTTTTGTTGGTGCTGAAACAGTAGTAAGTTTGTTACAAACAACTCAAGTAAAAAAAGGCGTGTCATTTATAGCCGCAACAAAGTTTACACCAGCACAAATAAAACCACAATCGCTTGAATTGAGACGGAACTTTTTTTTACCCGGGTGGATGCGTCTCATGTTTACGTGCGTGCTTTGGCGCTAGGTTGCTTCTACAATCATATTAGTACCCGAACCTTTCGGAGGGCGCTGACCGCGTTGCTGGACAGCTGAGATGAAGAGTGCCCCTTCAGTGGCGTAACCAAATCTGGCAGAGTTTGGAGGAAGGTGCCGGAAAGCGATGCTCGGAGTGTGCCCCACACCTCCTGGGATCTCCATCCCCACCAGTACCTCTCCGGAGGCAACTCGGCGGCGTGAAACCAGTCTACCAACATCAGTCTACCTACCTCCAGTCCCTTGTGGAGTTCCCAGCCTGCCACCCCTTTCCCAGGGTACTGGTAATGACCAGCCACAACTGGGGTGGGGGCGGGGAGGGTGGTGGGGGTGGTGCGGATGACACCTGTCCGCAGTGACCGCGGGCAGCCAGAGTCCATCCGTCAGTTCCAGCAACGAGTCCTTACTGACCGCGGCAATTTCTTCCCCACTTGTTCTCCAAATGTACCCCTCACCCCACCCCCACCCCCCACCCTCTCCCACCCACCACCCTCCCTCCCCTCCGCCCCGCAGGCATTCATTCACTCACGTCAGTTCCAGCAGCAAGTTCCTATGCTGAAGCAATCTTTAACCCCCCCCCCCCCACACCCTCTTTTCTAGATAAATTGGCCACTTCGATCGGGCCCCACCACCCTTGCCTCCACCCAGGGAAAGCCTCGTTTCTCTGACCAGGAGCTCCTGGACCGTAGGAAGCCATTAGCTCGGGCCGCTGACCACGGACAATGAGGCGCGGGTCAGTGGAGCGTGAAGACCCCGAGGAGGACAGGGATGCAGGTGAAAACAGTCACCACAAGAGTCCGGGAGTCGGGGGGGGGGGGGGGGGGGGGGTCGACAAGGGTCCGCTGACCTACATCACCGAACTAAGTCACTACCGACAGGACCGAATCTGGGACCGTTATTTCGGATCGCCCCAAATCTGCGACCTTTATTCAAAACCAAATGTGGGACCTTTGTTTCAGACCGGACTGCACCAAATCTGGGACCTTCCAGTGTCTAATGCTAATTCTGGGACATTCATTCAAGACTAAATTTCCTCAAGTCTGCGACTGTTACTCAGTGATCGCACGAAACATGGGACCTTAACTTATTTAAGACTGGACTGCACCAAATCTGGAACCTTTATTAAATGTGGATGCTACTAAATCGGGAACCTTTTTAAAGTCTGCGTCCTACTAAGTCTGCGACCTTTATTTAAAATCGGATTGCACTAAATACAGGGTCTTTATTTAAGATTGGACAGCACCAACTCTGGGACCTTTGTTTTTGACTCTGGATCGAAGACCGGACTGCACTAAATACGGGACATTTATGACTGGACTGCACCAAATCTGGAACCTTCATTTAAGTCTGGGTCCAGCTAAATCTGCGACCTTTATTTAAGATCGGATTGCACTAAATACGGGGTATTTATTTATGACTGGACAGCACCAACTCTGGAACCTTTAAGACCGGTCGTACTAAATCTGCGACCTTTACTGAAGCTCGGATTGGATCAGATCTGCGACCGACTGGATTGCACTAAATCTGCGACCTTTATTCAAGACTGGGTCGCAGAGTAAATCAGGGACCTTTATTCAAAACTAGACCGCACCGAATCTGGGATCTTCATTCAAGACAGAGAGCAGGGCGGGGAAGAGGGTATCCATTACACCCCCGACTACACCCCTCTCTACCCCGCCAGCAACACGGTCTGCTTTCTGCTGGAGTCGGAAACGACGTTACGTATACCAAAGCATCTCTCTCTCTCCCTCCCTCTCTCTCCCTCTCTCTCTCTCCCTCTCTCTCTCCCTCTCTCCCTCTCTCCTCCCCCACCCTCCCGCCAAATGTGAAAGTGCATAAATATTCATACTGTGCCCCTGTGAATTTTGGGCAGATGGCCCGAAGTCATGAAAGAATTGTTCTCTCTCCTAAGTGTGAATATACACATAAATATTCGGTTCCCCTATCAGACTGGGTGGGTGTCTGGAAATTATTAAATACTCTCTCTCTCTCTCTCGATTAGGTGGGCGTCTGGAAGTTATTAAATAAATGCTCTCTCTCCCCCCCCCCCCCCCCCCCACCTCAATCCGGCCCCCCCCTCTCTCTCACCCTCAAGCCCCAATCCTAACAATGCAAGGACACGCCATTTATCCGAAAGGACGAAAGAGCAAAGGACGGGACTATCGCAGAACTTGAGAACACTCAATGAACGAGACTTGAAAATGCAGGAAGACTTGAAGAAGGTTCGAAGTAGAAGGACGAGGAAGAGGAGGAGGAGGAGGAAGAGGAGGAGGAGGAAGAGGAGGAGGAGGAGGAAGAAGAAGAGGAGGAGGAAGAGGAGGAGGAGGAGGAAGAGGAGGAGATAATATGGAAGAAACTCGCATCAACTGTTTGTCTGTCCGTCTCTCTCAAAGTGACGTGTGGATCACCAATCCCTGCAGGCTTTCAAGAGCAGGCAGGTCTCCACCTGGTCATAGAGGACTACATTTCTTCACTCGAGTTTTGCCCACCCATGCGGTGACCTCGGTGTTGAAAGTTTAACTAGCATAGCCTTAGGCTGGCAACGACATGATTTAAAGGCTTTTTGGCCTACGTGTTTAATCTGAGTACCATATCGTATCATCATGTTGGCTTACTGGACTCGCGGTTTGGACCTTTGGGTTGTTTCGATTTTTTGTGAAGTAGTGTTTGGTGCTTGTGTGTGCTATCGCCCTGATATAACCGTACCGGTTGACTGGGCGTAAAACACCAGCTTACTTGTGTGCGCTGTGTTTCTGTGCTGGTGTTTTTGCGCCGTTTATTTGCTAGTGTTTTTGTGCTGTTTCTGTGCTGGTGTTTCTGTGCTGGTGTTTTTGTGCTGTGTTTCTTTGCTCGTGTTTCTGTGATGCTGTTTATGTGCTGGTGTTTTTGTGCTGTGATTCTGTGCTTGTATTTTTGTGCTGTGTTTCTGTGATGTTTTCGTGCCGTGTTTTCTGTGCTGGTGTTGTTCTGCTGTGTTTCTGTGCCGGTGTTTTTGCGCTGTGTTTCTGTGCTTGTATTTTTGTGCTGTGTTTCTGTGATGTTTTTGTGCCGTGTTTCTGTGCCGGTGTTTTTTGTGCTGATGATTTTGTTTTTGTTCTGCTGTTTATGTGCTGTGTTTCTGCGCTGCTGTTTTTTTGTGTGCTGTGTTTTCCCTCTGATATCACGACCTAGGCGGTTAGCCGGAGACTACAGAGCCGCGACCTATCTCTCAGTGATGTGCGACTGATAATGCTACATGATTACGACAGAGAACTCAGACATCCCGCCACGTTGATCCAAACCGAAACAGTCCCGCGGTCCGGCAGTCAATAACCGCCGGCAGTCAATAACCCGGAAACAAGCTGCCGAGTGAGTCCCCCGAACAAGTCAGTGGCAAACGTTTCAGCGAGAACAAAACATTGCCGACATCCATTTCCTTTCACGGAGTGTCTGAAGGGAGGGGGTAATTTACTCTTTAGCCTACTACAACAACTTGTTAATAAGCAAAGGCTGTCTCAGTGTCCCCGGCGCACTGACCTAGCCAAGTTGATCACCCAGAAAGGAAGGCTGGCAGAGGTGGGGTACGGGTGGTGAATGGTGGTGGGGATGGGGGGGGGGGATGAAGAGGTGTGTGTGTAGGGGGGGAGGGGGGCGGGTCAGCTGATGATGATGATGAAGTGATGCTTAATGTCCTCAGATGTCGGCTGACATATTAGGGACAAGCTGAGACCAATGCCGAAGCATGGTTCAGTATAGCTTTACGTCCACGGAAACCAGAAGGCTCGTTAGGACGGACAGCCCAGGACGGCCACCTCGATTCTCACACAGCTCCTGAACTATGGGCGGGTCAGCATGTAGACTGTGAGACAAGGGCAGCTAGCAGAAGAGAGGGGGAGGAGAGAAAAGGAGAGGGAGAGGAAAGAAAGGAGACGGAGAGGAAAAGAGAGGAGGAGAAAAGATGAAAAGACCAGGAGAGGGAAAGGAAGGAGACGAAAAGAGAGGAGAGGGAAAGAGAGGCGACGAAAAGAAAGGAAAGAGGGGAAAAAGAGAGGAGAGGGGGAGAGAGAAGGAGGAGAGGAAAAGACAGGGTAAGGAAAGGCAGGAGAGGAAAAGAAAGGAAAGAGGAAAAAAGAGAGGAAAGGAAAAGAAAGGAAAGAGGAAAAGAAAGGAAAGAGGAAAAAAGGGAGGAGAGGGGGAGAGAGAAGGAGGAGAGGAAAAGACAGGGTAAGGAAAGGCAGGAGAGGAAAAGAAAGGAAAGAGGGGAAAAAAGAGGAAAGGAAAGGAGAGGAAAGGAGACGAAAAGAAAGGAAAGAGGAAAAAAGAGAGGAGAGGGAAAGGGAAGACAGGAAAACAGAGGGCAAGGAAAAGAGGGGACTGAAAAGAAAGGAGATGAAGCAGAGGAGAGAGGAGAGGAAAAGAAAGGAGAGAGAAAGAGAGGAGAAGGAGAAAGAGAGGAGAAAAAAAGCGAGGCGATAAAAAAAGAAGAAGAAAAAAAGAAGAGAGAAGCGAGGGAAAAAAGAGAGGAGAGAGAAAGAGAGAAGAGAAACGAGAAGGAGACAAAAGGAACCAGCGTGTAGAAGAGACAGACAAACAGAAGCCAGTCACTGCACTGCCAGGAGATGGGGTCGCGGGAGGAGAAGCACTTAAAAAGACAAGATAATGGGAGCGGTGGGGGAGAGATTAATGACGCTGCCACGTAGGGGTGGGGTGAGTGGGGGGGGGGGGGGGGGAGTTGGGGAAGGGGGGGACAGGAGCCCCCAACTGAGAGCGAGTCCCGCAGAGAAACAGGAACAACAACAGGTAGCAGTCCCCAGAGCGGGTTATCTTCCCTTACACACTTGGCGAGAGGACCCTCCCGGCTCAGCATTGACACCGAAGTTGATCAGTCTGAGAGAGAAGGAGGAAAAGGGAACAGAAGACGGTGAGAGGTGGAGGGGGGTGCCGGGGGGTGGGGGTGGAGTGGGGCGGGAGGGGGGGGGGGGGGGGGGGGGGGTGGAGAAGAAAAGGAGATTTCCGTTTGAGTGTTGCTTAACGTCCACAGAAATCATCAGGCTTATTAGGGACGGGTACCTCGACTTTCACAAAGCTCCTGAGCTCTGAGAAAAGGAGAGAGAGACAGAGAGAGAGAGAGAGAGAGAGAGAGAGAGAGAGAAGAGAGAGAGAGAGAGATCTCGGTGACTGCAAGAGAGAGAGAGAGAGAGAGAGAGAGAGAGAGAGAGAGAGAGAGAGAGGGAGAGAGAGAGAGAGAGATCTCGGTGACTAAGAGAGAGAGGGAGAGAGAGAGAGAGAGAGAGAGAGAGAGAGAGAGAGAGGTGTGTGTGAGTGTGTGTGTGTGTGTGAGAGAGAGAGAGAGAGAGAGAGAGAGAGAGAGAGAGAGAGAGAGAGAGGACAGAGAGAGAGAGAAGAGAGAGAAGACAGAGAGAGAGACAGAGAGACAGACAGAGAGACAGACAGACAGAGACAGAGAGAGGTGTGTGTGTGTGTGTGTGTGCGTGACAGAGACACAGAGAGAGAGAGAGAGAGAGAGAGAGAGAGAGAGAGAGAGAGAGAGAGAGAGAGAGAGAGAGAGAGAGGAGAGGGGTGTGTGTGTGAGAGAGAGAGAGGCTGTGTGTGTGTGTGTGTGAGAGAGAGAGAGAGAGAGAGAGAGAGAGAGAGAGAGAGAGAGAGAGAGAGAGAGAGAGAGAGAGAGAGAGAGGAGGAGGAGGAGGAAAGAAAGACGGATGGTGGACAGAGACGGGAGGAGGAAAGAAAGAGCGACAGGGACAGAGGAAGAATGATAGCGGGGAGAGAAAGAGGGACAGAGACAGTGAGAGCAAACACTTGTAGATGCCAGATTAACTGTGGAAATCCCGACATAACGCTCTCAAAAACTCTCGTTTCGAGCCGCCCTGCAATCAGCTGGATACACACAAAAACAAAAACAAAATCAGGTGTAGTGCGAAGATTTATTTACTTCGCGTGACTTCATCAAGGCAACAGGATTTTGCCGCTTTTATGTGACATATGACAAGTGACGGACGCGGTTCCTTCTGTACGAACTGCTGAAGTACGTACATACGTCAGTAAATGACTGGCCTTTAACGCCCAGTCAACCGCACTGGCCACAGCGGGACTGTTCACGCTAAACGGCGAAGGAGAGAACGTGGCAAGCAGTGTCGTGACTGCTACTGGCCTCAACACGACGGGTTAGCTCTCGGAAGTCGTCAAGAACGCACGAGGACTCTTGCCCGAAGCTACAGCCCTTTAGACCAAACCTTTCGTCTTTGTCTTTTTAATTTGAGACTTTCCCACCCCACAGAAAGTGTTGTAGCAAGTTCTAGCAAGACTCAGTGGTGGTGACACTAGAGGCAGATATCAGCTAGAAGAAGAACAATGGCACGAGTACAGACAGGGTGTGTGTGTGTGTGTGTGTGTGTGTGTGTGTGTGTGTGTGTGTGTGTGTGTGTGTGTGTGTGTTGTGTTGTGTGTGTGTGTGTGTGTGTGTGTGTGTGTGTGTGTGTGTGTGTGTGCAAGCGAGTGAGTGTGTTGATAACAGTTTATCAAACAACGGGGACTGAAGACAAGTCAGTCAGCGATTGTTCTCTGCCAGAGGAAGGACAGGGACTTGAACTTTGCTTCCTATGACACCAATCACCAACGCGGTCTAGAGTGGCTGCCGTGCTTTGTTTCAAGGGGTGGGGTGGGGGTCGGGGGGTAGTGGGTAGAGCCGGGCTGGTTGGTACCCCGGCCATGTTTGTCCAATACTCGGGTGTTGTCGTCTGACTGGTTTAACGCCGAGCTGTCTGCGATGAGGTACAATAGTCAGGAACAAGATCCCAGGGAGGTGGAGGAAGAGGAGGTCACGACGCTAGGCTAACGCTAACGCTGACTAGCCATACACCTAACGCTGACTGTTTTATACCCAGTCAATACGGGAAGAACAAAGAAACTAAATAAAAAAAGAAACCAAGAAGAAGAAAGAAAGAAAGGAAGAAAGCAAGAAAGAAACTAAACGAAAAAGAAACCACGAAGAAGAAGACGAAGAAAGAAAGAAAGAAACTAAACGAAAAGAAACCGCTAGAAACTCCTGTTTATTAAGGCAGAGAGAGAGAGAGAGAGAGAGAGAGAGAGAGAGAGAGAGAGAGAGAGAGAGAGAGAGAGAGAGAGAGAGAGAGAGAGTGCAGGCGGCAGTGTCAGCAGTGACTTGCATGGCTTTGCTCTTTCTCCGTCTCTCTTCCACTCTCCCGGTCACAGCGAAGCAGCCTCTGCTATCACAGCCACGATACCCTTGAGCCTCTCGAGGAGATAAAGTTTCCGCCGTCACCGCCTGATACGGGTACCTGGTACCTGAACTTTGGTACCCGCGCTAAGATACCCGATACAGAGCCTGGGCTGAAGCCAGCTTAGACGTGCAGCTCAGTGGGCCCGAGGGCGGTGCGGTCTGGAGAGAGAGAGAGAGAGAGAGAGAGAGAGAGAGAGAGAGAGAGAGAGAGAGAGAGAGAGAGAGAGAGAGAGAGAGAGAGAGAGAGAGAGAGATACACTCTGGGGGGAGGGAGAGAGAGAGAGAGATAGGGGGGTCACTTATCATCTGCTATCTCTCCTCTCAGGCCTCTCGCCGCCAGCGTCCTGTCGTTCCTGCACGTATAAGTCCGTAGCTCCGGGATTTGAACACACACTTTCTGCTATCTTGGGGCTGCCTACACCTACCCCACCCCCACCGCCACCCGTCTCTCTCTGTGTGTGTGCCTTAACGCCTATGGTACACACTACATCCAGTAGCAGAGCTCAGGAGCGGTGAGAAGGTCGAGGTGGCGGTCCTGGACTCGCTGTGCCTAATAAGCCTGATGACGTCTGTGGACGTAAAACAACACTGAAACGAAACCGCCGGAGTTCAGAGCTCAGGAGCTGCGTGAAAGTCGAGGTGGCCGTTCTGGGCTCCCCGACCCCAACAGCTCTTACCGTCTCTGTGGACGTAAAGCAACGCTGGAAAACGAAGGACCACTCCCAGCCTCGCTTTTCGGCAAAGCTTCGTTGAAGGAAGGACGTCGTAGTAAGTCAACGTGGTGCTTTAACGTCTGAAGAAACAACCATACGGCTTATTAGGGACGGGTACAAGGACGTCGTATCCAGACGCTTGGAGTTTGGAGTCCCCACCCCACACACACACACCTTCCCACCTCCTCGTTCCATCCCTCCCTCCCACCAACGCCCTTGGAGTTCGCCCTTCAAACAATCGTCCTCCGCAACAACGTAACTGATCGTTGCTAGGTGGCAGGGCTAGCGGGGAGACGGACAAGACAACGAAACAGAAACGATGGCTCCTGTGGAGGGCAGCCCATCTATTCTTGCCGCAAGAAAACAGGATCTGGGGCTGCAGTCAACACGACTAATTAGCCGCCTTCCATTGCAGAAAACTAATGGGATCTATCACGGCTGCTTGTTGCCTCGCGAAATGTTCGGCTACCGGCCCATTTCTCGCCGCGATAAATAAGATCGAATACACAACTCTCGCCACAACAACAAAACAAAAAACATCTCCCCCCCCCCCCCCAAACAAAAAAAAACAAAAAACAAAAACCCAACAACAATGACGACGAAGGTGATCAACGCCCCTCCCCCCTCTCCTCCCCCAAAACAACAAACAAACAAACAAACTAACAACAACAAAAACGGTCAAGCAGCCAAGTTGTTTTTTGTTGTTGTTTTTTTTAGCCTAGAAAACATATTGGTCGATCACCCGTTTCACTACCGATCTCTTAAAACCACCCGAATCAATAATGGACCCGCTTCCGTTTTGAATTGTGCCTCTCGGTCTCTTTTGTGCAATTCAACAGAACCTCAAGACTCCAAAGACCTAACGACAAAGGTAGCCCAGTAGTACTGCGAATCCCACTTGTGCCAAAGGCAGTAGCGCGGATCCCACTTGTGCCAAAGCCAGTAGCGCGATTCCCACTTGTGCCAAAGCCAGTAGCGCGAACCCCACTTGTGCCAAAGCCAGTAGCACGATTCCCACTTGTGCCAAAGCCAGTAGCACGATTCCCACTTGTGCCAAAGCCAGTAGCGCGGATCCCACTTGTGCCAAAGCCAGTAGCGCGGATCCCACTCGTGCCAAAGCCAGTAGCGCGGATCCCACTCGTGCCAAAGCCAGTAGCGCGGATCCCACTCGGGAAAAAGCCAGAAGCGCGGATCCCACTCGGGCAAAAGCCAGTAGCGCGGATCCCACTCGGGCAAAAGCCAGAAGCGCG
Source organism: Alviniconcha marisindica (assembly GCA_018857735.1). Lineage (NCBI taxonomy): Eukaryota > Metazoa > Mollusca > Gastropoda > Provannidae > Alviniconcha > Alviniconcha marisindica. Next base: position 41,632 of record JABMCL010000865.1, on the reverse strand, counting down.
GATCCCACTCGGGCAAAAGCCAGAAGCGCGGATCCCACTCGCGCGAGGGCTCAGCAGTGCGAGGTACAACAGCACGTACAGACTTCGTCTAAGATCCTGTCTAGCGCCTGTACAGCTCTCGCCGCATCTTCCTCAAAGGCAAGAGAAAAAACAACGGTGAACGTTTTCTCGTATGGAAGCGGTAAACACAGTCACACACACACACACAGCGGTAAACACAGTCACACACACACAGCGGTAAACACACACACACACACACACACACACACACACACACACACACACACACACACACACACACCACACACACACACACACAGTCGGAACACACACACAGCGGTAAACACACACACACACACACACACACACACACAACACACACACACACACACAGTCACACCGCGTGTCATGAGATCATGAATCGAAACCTATAATCGGCTTACGACTCGTCCTTTCCGGCATGAGCGGTTCGAATCAGCGCTCGTCAAAACGGAAACGGAGATTTAAAAAACAACCATCCAAAAGCCTGACTGAACTCGCCTACAACAGGCTTAAAAAAATCTCCCCCCCCACAAAAAAAAAAAGAGAAAAAAATCCGCGCCTCCAGTGGAAAGTACTTTCAGCAGACCTTGAGCAGAACTGGAGTTTCCTGATTTAGTTTTTTTTTTTTTTTTTAAGTTTTAAAATTCAGGCAAGTGCTGCCAGTGTGTGTGTGTGTGTGTGTGTGTGTGTATGTGTGTGCGTGCTGTAAAAAGATGGTTGGTTGGCGGGTGGAGGAAGAGAGAGAGAGAGAGAGGAGAGAGAGGAGAGAGAGATTAGAGGAGAATTGGTGTTGTGTGTGGAAGAGAGAGAGAGAGAGAGAGAGAGAGAGAGAGAGAGGAGAGAGAGAGAGAGAGAGAGAGAGAAGAGGAGAGAGAGAGAAATGTGTGTGCGTGTCTGCGCGCGGCGATGCGTGCGTGCTGGTGGAGTGGGGTGGAGGGGGGGGGGGGGGGGAGCGGGTCATAAACTGACGTCATCGGGAGCTAGCTGGCCGGGTACGGGGACTTGCAGTTTCACCAGTCCATAAAGGCCAAAGAGTGGCCGTGTCATAGAGCGCGTGACGCCACGTCAGTGCCACTCAACAGGTGCCGCCATAAAACAATAAGCCTGTCTTTCGGCCTGCATCGCTACTTCCCACCAATCGCCAGTCATAAACAGTCCTTAAAAGGCTCCCAGACCTCACAACCCGCCTCGTGAGCCGGTGTGGCCCAGCGGTAAGGCGTAGGCTGGTAAGCAGAGGGACCTCGGTTCGAATCCGCTTCGGCTCTCCTTTCTCTTCAAAAAGGTTGTGGTTTGTGGACACTGTCTTGTGACTTTGTCCCTCACAATTAACGAAACATTAAAATGGCTCTCATCGCTGCCCACCTTAATGCAGGAGTCATTCTGGTGGTGACAGTAGCATAGGTATAATAGTCTCCCTCTCCCCCACCTCCACTGATACCCCTTTCTCCCCGTCCTAATAAGCCTACATGGTTTCTGTGGGCGTTAAGCACCATGTTTACCTATGTATTTACCTCCATCCGTACCCCTCCCCCCCCCCCCCGTTTCTCCACGTCTCTAATAAGCGTGATGGTTTCTGTGGACGTTAACCCCTTCACTGCCCCAGCCTGTACAGTTTCCGGGCAGAAAGCTGCACGGACGCGCCTAAAAACAGTGTATTTTCCGCTCCTATCACACATCTACTTTCAACGCTGTGTGTTTCGATGAAAATCCTTTTACATGACAGTGCGAAAAATAAGACTGAAACGGTTAAGGGTTTCGACTTTTGCACTGTTATTGGTCGTTTTGAAGTGACATCATGGCAGTGAAGGGGTTAAGCACCATGTTTACTTACTTACAACAACACTGCCCCCAAGCAAGCCGGTTTGGCCTAGCGGTTACCCGCTGATGGCGACATGGGTTCGATCCCTCCGCCCCCCCCCCCCCCACCCCGCTCTTCTTTTCTTTGTTTCCAATGTTGCCGTTTATAGACACCATCTTGTGACTTTGCCCATCACAGAGAATGAACGAAACATTAAAATGGCTCTCAACGCTGCCCATCTTAACACGCAAAAATCAGTCTGGTGGAGTTGATGTTGAAGTGTTGCTTTACGTCCACAGAAACCGTAGGCATATTAGGGACAGGGAGCCCTGGACGGCCACCTCCACTTTCACACAGCTCCTGAGCTCTGAATTGGTGGTGACAAGTGTAGCGTCAGGTAGGCAGGTAATGTTGCTTAATGTCCTCAGATGTCAGTTGACATATTAGGGACAAGCTGAGACCAATGCCGAAGCACGGTTCAATATAGCTTTACGTCCACGGAAAACCAGAAGGCTCGTTAGGACGGACAGCCCAGGACGGCCACCTCGACTCTCACACGGCTCCTGAACTATGTGTAGCCTTAGGTGTAGACCCTCCACCACCACCACCACCACTACCCCTCCCATCAACCCCCTCCCCTCGCACCTCCCGCCTCCTGGGATCTCGGTCCCCGCGGCAGCACCTCTCTGGCGGCAGCCCGGTCAGGGTGACACAAGTCTAACGGCAACGACGAAGTAAGTAATCGTGGTGCTTTACGTCCACAGAAGCCCGTGAGGCTTAACAGGTCCAAGGCTTATTAGGAACGGGGACGGCAACAACGACGACATGGTCCAGGAGCTGTGTGAGAGTCGAGGTGGCCGTCCTGGGCTGTCCGTCCTAACGAGCCTTCTGGTTTCCGTGGACGTAAAAAATTATTGCACCGTGCTTCGGCATTGGTCACAACTTGTCCCTAATATGTCAACTGACATCTGAGGACATTAAGCATCACTTCATCATCAACAACGACGACGACGACGCTGTCCTATTTTTACGGCAACAACGACGACGACGCTGTCCTATTTTTTTTTTTTATCTGCCCCAGACCCTCTTTCTTTCCCCCCAAGACACGGCTGACACTTACCCGTCAAGGAGATAATCAGGACCTGGTGAAGAGGACCAGAGCGGTCGTTTAGCTCATAAACTCCTCACAGATTCCCCTCCTTCCAGCCACGGAAGATACGGCAAGGCGATGGGGAAGATGCTGGGGTGGGGGGGGGGGGGGGGGGTGCAAGAAGAGGAGGGGGGGGGGGGGCGATAAAAAGGTGACTGGTAAAGCGTCACGTGTTTTGATAGTTCAGGAGCTGCGTGAGAGTCGAGGTGGCCGTCCTGGGCTTTCCGTCCTAACGAGCCTTATGGTTTCCGTGGACGTAAAAAGCAATATTGAACCGTGCTTCGGCATGGGTCTCAGCTTGTCCCTAATATGTCAACCGACATCACTTCATCGTCATCATGATCGTCACATGTGTGTTCCGAGCTCAGGAGCTGTGTGAAAGTCGAGGTGGCCGTCCTGGCCTCCCGTCCCTAATAAGCCTACGGTTTCTGTGGACGTAAAGCAACACTTCAACAACAAGCGTCACGTGCTGTCTGTCGCAGGTCTTCTGACCAGTGCTGCGTGTGTGCCAATGTCAGTAGGTGTGTGCTTAATTAGTGTATATATATATATATATATATATATATATATATATATATATATATATGGAGAGAGAGAGAGAGAGAGAGAGAGAGAGAGAGAGAGAGAGAGAGAGAGAGAGAGAGAGAGTGTGCCTAATGGGAATTATTCCATGAAAAAATTCCAGCCATTTTCTCCGAGAAAAACAACACGAAACTAAAAACAACAAACAAAAAAACCGACTGACTAAAGAAGAAACCGGTCTTGTCGCTCCGGGTTCACATCCGTTTCATGAGCATGGTACAGACTGCAGCAGAGAGCCTTGTTTTTTGTCTCTCTGCCTTTATTCGCATCGGTTTCACGTGCGTGATACAAGTGGAAATCCTGCTCTTTGTTTCCCTGGCTTTTTTTTACACCGTCAGTATCAGTGACGCGGTACCCACCCACTGCAGCAGGACCGAGACAAACGCTAAGCAGCTGCTTGCACGGCTAACGTCGCCGATGAGCGAACGGTTTCGAATCAACCTCGTCGCCATTCGGCTAAACTTCTGAAGACGTGGCGAGCAAACCGGCCCTTCACGCCGCCCGTCTCGGAGTGGCCGGAGGCGTCCGAAAGCAGCTTTGGACCCGGACTTTGATCTGCTTCGTTCCGCCATCTCCCACCCCTCAGCTGTTCCTGTGTAACTGACAGAATGATAAACTCGCACTGCCAAACACCTGAGCGCTGGAAGGAAAGCAAGGTGGAGAGGAAAGAGGGAGGGGAAAGGGACGGGGACGGGGGGGGAGAGATAGAGAAAAGGGGGGGGGGGGGGAAAGGGCAAGGCGGACGACAGCGTCCACGTCAGCCCTGGGAGAGAATCCGTCAACACGGCGAAACGCTCACACAGGTAATGTCCCAAGATGGCGTAGTTTGTGCCAGGGGGCGAATTTCCTTCCCCTCCAGCCCCAGCTCCTCTGCTCTGCAAACCCCAAACCCTCGGCTTTCCCATGAGGCTTCCATCACAGGCATGCCCCCCCCCCCCCAAAACCCCCCCCCCCCTTGTCCCCCCCCCTTATGAAAAATCCCCCTACCTGCCTCAACCCCGACCGTCTCCCCCGGGGCCCCCTTTCCCCCTTTCCCCCCCCCCCCTTTCCCTTTCCCCCCCACCCCCCTTTGGGGGGGGGGGGGGTTCTCCAACTTCCTGCCAGCGTGGCTGTAACCTGTCCCCCAGTGTGGCACGACGCCGTGTCGGCCCAGCGGTGAAGCGAAGCAGTAGTGTCCGTCTGTCACAGAGCGCGGCGTGGTGCTGCTGACGCTGTGGGGCTGGGTCCACTGACTGTTTCCAGGGGCTGGGTGGGTCCAGGGGGCTGGGTGGGTCCATGGACTGTATCCAGGGGCTGGGTGGGTCCATGGACTGTATCCAGGGGCTGGGTGGGCCCGGGGGGCGGGGTTCCCGGGGGGCGGGGTTCCGGGGGCTGGGTGGGTCCACGGACTGTATCCAGGGGCTGGGGGGGGCCCGGGGCTGTATCCAGGGGGCTGGGTGGGTCCACGGACTGTAACCAGGAGCTGGGTGGGTCCAGGGGGGATCCGGGGCTGGGTGGGTCCACGGACTGTATCCAGGGGCTGGGTGGGGCCGGGGGTTGGATCTGGGGCTGGGTGGGTCCACTGACTGTATCGTGGGGCCGGGGGTTGGATCTGGGGCTGGGTGGGTCCACTGACTGTATCGTGGGGCCGGGGGTTGGATCCGGGGCTGGGTGGGTCCACTGACTGTATCCAGGGGCTGGGTGGGTCCGGGGGTTGGATCCGGGGCTGGGTGGGTCCACTGACTGTATCCAGGAGCTGGGTGGGTCCACTGACTGTATCCAGGAGCTGGGTGGGTCCAGGGGTTGAATCCGGGGCTGGTGAGGGAGGGGGTGTGAGTCCAGTGGCTGAAATACTGAGCTGGGTGGATCCAGAGCTGGGTGGGTCCAGGGGGGGGGGCTTGGTCCAGAGCTGGGTGGGTCCAGGGCTGGGCGAGTCCGGGGCTGGGCGGGTCATGGGGCTGGGCCCATCCGATGGCACCCAACACTGGGGCCGTGTCATTCAGGTTCTACTGAGCCGGTTTCTGTTCTGGCTGCTTGTGCAGAAAACGGCTTGCTCTACGGCAGGGCTCTGTCCAGTCCATGCAGGGCTCTGTCCAGTCCATGGGCAGTTAGGACCGTTCACAGCGTTTAAATGCTTCCCAAACCCGTTAAAAACACAAGGGGCCACGCACACACACACAAAAACACACACACACACACACACACACAAAAACCACACACACACCCCACTTCCACAACACAAATCCTTGCACACACCCCATCACACACACACACATACACACCCCAAAACACACACTGACACACACACAGACACAGACACAGACACACCAAACACACCACACCACACACACAACACACACACACACCCCAACACACCACCCACACACCCCAAAAAACCAACCCAAAACCTTTGGAAAACCCCGGAAAAATAAAAGGTTTCCCCACAAAAAAAAGGAAAAAGGCATTTTTCAAACCCAAGGGTTTCCCTAAAACCCGGAACCCCCATTCACCCCAGGCCTTTATTCAAATCCCCGAAAGTTTCCCTAAAAAAATTTTTTTTGGCCCGCGCCCCCCCCCCAAGGGAAAAAACCCACACAAAAACCCAAAAAAAAAAAATAAAAAAAGCAGGTTTTAATAACAAGAAAATTTTAAAGGTTTAATTTAACGGGCCCATAAAAGGAAACGGGAGGGTTAAAATTAAAAAAAAAATTTTAAAAAATTAGGGAAGGAGAGAACAAGTAGCACATCGGGAGACAAAATTGAATCCGGAACAGTAGCACGCACAAAAAATAATAAAAAAAAAAAAACCCAAAAGGGGGGGAAAAAAAAAAGGAAAAGAGAGAGAGGGGAGAGAGAGAGAGAGAGAGAGAGAGAGCCGTTTCTCTCCGATATTCAGTCTGTGAAGGAGCCGTTTCTCGCCGATATTCAGTCTGTGAGGGAGCCGTTTCTCTCCGATATTCAGTCTTGGGGTTTTTTTAAAGGGGGAGCCGTTTCTCTCCGATATTCAGTCTGTGAGGGAGCCGTTTCTCTCCGATATTCAGTCTGTGAAGGAGACGTTTCTCGCCGATATTCAGTCTGTGAGGGAGCCGTTTCTCTCCGATATTCAGTCTGTGAAGGAGACGTTTCTCGCCGATATTCAGTCCACGGGACAAATCACGGGCAGGCAAACAAAGCCCAGAGAGAAAGAGAAACGAATGAACCGTTACGCATGAGAGAGTAAAACTGCAACAGTTTGCCAGTCTCCCGCGATCGCAATCAACGAAGCATGCAAGACGAAAGCGAGTTGACCTGTGGGAAATAAAACCGGGAGATGTGATGTGCGGACTGGTGGTGGTTGGTGGTGGGGGTGGTGGTGTGTGTGTGTGTGTTGGGGCGGAGGGGTATAACGCATCAAGTCTACAAGACAGATGAGATGGGATCTGGGACCTCTGCGGCGCTCCTCTCTCTCTCTCGTTCTCTCCACTTCAAAGACTCACTTCTCCTACACACACGACACTATACCGCCCCCTCTCCCCCTACTCTCCCTCCCCCACTGGGTGCGACAGTTTCATCAATGCTGTCGCAGTTAAGGGAAGAGCCATCAGATGCCAGGTCATGCACCTTTCAACAGTTTTCCAAGACAGCGCGATTAGCTGGGGGCCTTTGTGAAAAAACACACACAAGAACACGACTTTCCGTTCTTTGGGAAATACGTTACAGGATATCAGCAAAGGATGTTTCAAACTACAAAAGAGCAGAAAAGGCAGGTTAAAAAACAACAACAAAAAACCCCCCACCTTTTTCGCTGATTTCCTCTTGCGATTTCAATAGCATTTCTACTCAGCATCAAAAATGATAGTGTTCGTTACCGAAACCAAACACCGCACAAGAACCAACCCACAAGTAGTCTGTAACACAAGTAGTGTGTAACGTGTAAAACGTGCTGTGACCAAGTATTATTAGTATCTTTGTCTTTGTCCTAGATTCTCAACAGAAGTGGGGAAGGAGGGGCGGGGGGGGGGGGGGGGGGGTTGATTTCGGCATGCGCGGTACCCCAGAGCAAGGCTAGGGGCGGGAGAGTGGCCGACAGCCTTCCAGCATGCAGGAAGCTGGCGATAAAATAATAACGACGTTCAACTCGGTTAGAAGTGAGACGCTCGTGTCACCAGCCTATCGTGCCCAACTATCAGAACACAGCGACACTAACTGATCCCAATGCTTCCCTCCACCACCACCCCATCCCCCCCCCCCCCCCCCCCCCCCCACAACCCCCCCCCCCCCCCCCCCCCCCCCCCCCCCCCATGGGAAGGGGGGTAAGGAGGGAGATGTGATGGAAGGCGAGGGAAGGGAAGGGAGGAGGGCAGGAGAGGTGATCCATCTCTCGTCGCCAGCCTATCTGGCCCTGTATAAATTCCTGCCTGAGAGCCCAGCGAGCGAGTGGCCCCTGTTTTACCTGAGGGCAGGCAAGAGCGGAGCGAAGACGAACCACGGCCAGGTAACGGAGGGGAACTGGCACGGGGGCCGACTACAGGTGCTTAAGCCTCATCGTGGCTTCTGTCTTTGCCCCGCAGGAAAGTGTAAAGTAGGCAGGGTGACTGGAGGAGTGGAAGGGGGGGGGGGGGGGGGGGGGGGGGGGGGGGGGGGGGGGGGTGGGGGTAGGGAGGGAGGGGGGGGGGTAGAGCTAGCTGGTGTGACTGAGCCACAAACATCAGCAGGAGGAGAAAAAGGTGGGTACAGCGTGGCCATATGCAAGGAAGGGCCTGTCTGGCTGTGTCCCACATTGTTCAGGAGCTGTGTGAGAGTCGAGGACCCGTCCCTAATAAGCCTTATGGTTTCTGTGGACGTAAAGCAACATTGAATTTGAATTTGAGAGTCGAGGTGGCCGTCCTTCCGGGCTGTCCGTCCTAACGAGCCTTCTGGTTTCCGTGGACGTAAAAAGCAATATTGAACCATGCTTCGGCATTGGCCTCCGCTTGTCCCTAATATGTCAACCGACAATCGAGGACATTAAGCAACCCAACCCAACCGTCTGTGTCCCACTGGCAATGTCAGCGACATCTTGCCGAAGCTGCCTCCTGCTGGCTACAGGTCGCGGGTCTTGCCGACAGCACGGTGGGCGGAAAAAAAGAAAAAAAGAAGAAAAAGAAGTAACAAAGAAAAAGAAAGAAAAAAAGGCTGTTTTTGCTCGTCGACGAGTCACACCACGTTTTTAGCCGGGTGTTTGATGTTTGCTGTTGTAACTTAACGGCGTTTTATGACTGGCGTGAATGTGTGACGATGAGTGTACTTGGCACCGCAAAACATTCCTAGTGCGCTTCTACTGACACTTGGCAATGAAGTTGTATTGTATTCGGAGGTGGGGGTGGCGGTGGGCGGTAAAATGATGATGATGGCAAGTCTTAGTTCTTCTTCATCGAAGTCATGTCACATGAAAGGGGTGCGGTGGGGGTTAAAATTCTTAGTTCTTCCTCATCGAAGTCGTATCACATGAAGGGCGGTGGGGGGGTTAAAATGATAACAGTTCTTAGTTCTTCCTCATCGAAGTCTATCACATGAAGGGCGGTGGGGGGGTTAAAATGATAACAGTTCTTAGTTCTTCCTCATCGAAGTCTATCACATGAAGGGCGGTGGGGGGGTTAAAATGATAACAGTTCTTAGTTCTTCCTCATCGAAGTCATATCACATGAAGGGCGGTGGGGTTAAAATGATAACAGTTCTTAGTTCTTCCTCATCGAAGTCGTATCACATGAAGGGGGGGGGGGGTTAAAATGATAACAGTTCTTAGTTCTTCCTCATCGAAGTCGTATCACATGAAGGGGGTTGGGGGGGTTAAAATGATAACAGTTCTTAGTTCTTCCTCATCGAAGTCGTATCACATGAAGGGCGGTGGGGGGGTTTAAAATGATAACAGTTCTTAGTTCTTCCTCATCGAAGTCGTATCACATGAAGGGCGGTGGGGGGGGTTAAAATGATAACAGTTCTTAGTTCTTCCTCATCGAAGTCATATCACATGAAAGGGGTGGGGTGGGGTGGGGTGTGGGGTTAAAATGATAACAGTTCTTAGTTCTTCCTCGTCGAAGAGTCATGTGTCATGGGGGAGGGGGTGTTGGCGGTGGGGGGTGGGAGGGGGTAAAAAGATGACAGCTAACAGTTCTAGCTCACTGGAACGTCACGTCAACAACTTTTGTTTTTTGTTTGTTTTTTAAGTGGAGAGAGAAACACATGGTGTGTGTGTGTGTGTGTGTGTGTGTGTGTGTGTGTGTGTGTGTGTGTGTGTGTTGTGTGTGTGTGTTTGTGTGTGTGTGTGTGTTTAGTGGAGATGAACACATGTGGTTGATGTGTGTGTGTGTGTGTGTGGTGTGTGTGTGTGTGTGTGTGTGTGTGTGTGTGTGTGTGTGTGTTTAAGGGAAGTTAACATGGTTAGTGTGTGTGTTGTGTAGGATGTAAAGTGTGTGTAAGATGAGAGAGAGAGAGAGAGAGAGAGAGAGAGAGTTCTTAGACTTACTCATCGAAAATTCACGTCATAAACGGGGGCCCCCGGGGAGGATGGGGGGTGGGTGGGGGGTGTAAAAAGAACGCCACAGTTCTTTGTTCTTGCTCGTCGAGGGGCCATGTCACAACAACACCCCCGCCAGTCCCCTTGTCCCACCAGAAAACAACAACAAAGGACAAGAGAAGTTACTGGCAGGAGGGGCAGGGCGTACTGTGTGTTTGTATTTGTGTGTGTGTATTTATTTATGCGTGCGTGTGTGTACGTTTGCGTGCGCGCGCGCGTGTGTGTGTGTGTGTTCTGTCAGTCTTTGTGTGTGTGTGTGTGTGTATGTGTGTGTGTGTGTGTGTCTGTCAGTCTTTGTGTGTGTGTGTGTGTGTGTGTGTACGGGAGGAGGGGGCAATGAAAGGTGTGATGATGGATAACCGTCACAGAAAAGGGTGGCAGAAGGTGGCGATGGTGATGATGATGTACACAGGAAGCTGGGAGGGGGGCTATGGGTGTGGGGGAGGGGGTGATGGCGGGTAGGGGGAGAGGGACTAAGCACAACACTGACGTGCAGTAAGTACTATTAGTACTTTAAACGGTCAGAGTCAAAAAGGGCGAGGGGGGGAGGGGGTTTGGGTGTCTTGTAGCTGGTATGTAGGGGGTGGGGGGTGAGGTAGCTGGGGGGGGGGGGTATTTACAGTATCACTTCACCATCGAGTACCCGGCGAAAACACAAACTACAAAAACAATTCGGAAATTATGTGTGAACTCGTGTCAAATTCAAGAGAAAGGAGTGTGTGTGTGTGTGTGTGTGTGTGTGTGTGTGTGTGTGTGTGTGTGTGTGTGTGTGTGTGTGTGTGTGTGTGGTATGTATGTGTGTGTATATATATGTACGTGTGTGTGTATATGTATGTGTGTGTATGTGTGTACGCGCGCGCGTGTTGTGTATGCCATGGGAGGGGGGGGGGGAGGAGAAAGAAAGTACTTTGTAGAGAGAATTTGATTGATGATCACTTATACAGCGCTATTCTCCGCTCTCTTGAGCAGACTCACTGCGCTCGCATGTGGTTCTACATGAGTGACAAGAGAGAACTTGGGACAGATAAAGAGAAGGGGGAGGGGAGAAGGAGAGAGGCTGGGGGGGGGGTAGAGAGAGAGGGATAATGCCAGATGAAGAACGACCGCTCCGACGACGCCAAAGGACAGACATATTTGCAGCATGAGCAGCAGCGGCGTCAAGGATGAAAACACAAAGAGGGAAAAAGGGCGGGCGATGGGGGCAAGTGGGGAAGGGACGGAGGGGGGTGGGGGTTAAAGAAGAGGGTGGGGTGAGGGTGGAGGTGTGGAGGGAAGGGTCCGGAATGTCACAGAGCGGCACAAGCGACAGGGACCGCGAGGCTCATCTCTCAGACAGGGGACTAGGTGGCGAAGACGTGATGCCAACCCCTGGCCACGCGCTCCACCGAGGAATGTCGGCCACCTGCGACTTTTCCTTCTCCTCCGCGCTACCTGCTCAGTTGCTGCAGCCCCCCCCCCCCCCCCCCCCCACCGTCCCGCTATAACGGAGGTCTTAAAATACCAACAACTTGCTGTCGTCAACAAACACACCCATCTCTCTCTCTCTCTCTCCACCATCCACCCATCCTCTGCCCTGTGCAGTTTGTCAACAGGTAAGTTGTAACGGTCTTTTAATTAGCTTCGGGTGGCTGTGGTGTGTGTGTGTGTGTGTGTGTGTGTGTGTGTGTGTGTGTGTGTGTGGTGTGTGTGTGCAGGGGGTACCCCAAGATTCAAACACAACGGTAACAATTGGGGTGGATGGATGGAGGAGACAACTAAGGGTGGGGTGTGGGTGCGGGGTTGGAAGGGGGGTATTCTAAGATCCATAAATATGTGTGATATATATATTATATATATATTATATATATATATATAATATTTACTCCTTCTGCGCACAACCCCCATATATATATATATATATATATATCTGAGATCCCGATATGGTGGTCCTGAGGTGACCCTGTGTGGTTGAGAGAACGTTAAAACCCAGTTACTAAAACTACTATTCCCCAAATGGAGTTCGGCCTAATATAACCGCCATGGTTGACTGGGCGTTAAAAAACAATTGGCTTCCTTCCTTCCTCCCGTCCTTCTTTTCCCAAATGGGGCTGGGGTTGGAAAGGGGCTTGACTGGTGATCAAGCGAGATCCAAACACATAAAAGGTTCAAAAGAACGCCTTTTACTATTACAAATCACGACATCGAACTTTTGAGCTAAGCCCCCCTTTTTTTTCAAGCTACAAAACAGCACTTAAACATTCGCTTTCGGGGTAAGCCCTTTTTTGCAAGCTACAAAACAGCACTCAAACAAACTGTCAAACGGTGGAAAGTGAGAAGTAGGATACTCGTCGGCTTTTGGTTGAGTTTAACAAAACTGCTTTTTATTTTCTACGTCTGTCTGTCTGTCTGTCTGTCTGTCTCTCTCCTTCCCCTCTCTCTCCACTTCATCACCCACCCACCCCTCCCCACCTCCAATCCGCTTCAAACACAAAGAGATGTGTATCGCAACTGTTATTCTAGTACTGAATGCATTTCTAACGCGCCGAACCCCTCCATGGTTACATGCCAGAAGCCCAAGGCGCTATACATGAAACACGACAATAACACACAACCTAATTTAATATGCACTACGTATCTCCCTCAATCCCATCAGCTCTCACCCGCATCCACGCACGTCGACTCCTTGTTACCTGTGATGCAACCGGTCGTGTATTTCGCCCCGATAAGACCGGAACGACTGACTGGCTGTTAAACGTGAAGTCAGTCTCTCTCAGCCCCCCTCCCCTCCCCCTCCCCCCACCCCCCCATTTCTCCTCCAGTAAGTCTTTTTCTCTCTCCTACCCCATCCACCCCACCCCCCTCTTGTCCCGATATAACCGCAATGGTTGATTGGGCGTAAAACACCACGTTACTTACTTATTTCGCCCAATAAGACCGTAACCAGAGGCTTTGTGAAGTAAATCTCTCTCACCCCCCCCCCCCCCCCCCCCCATAAGTTTTTTTCTCCCCCCCCCCCCCCCCCTCTTCCCCGATTACCGAATGGTTGACGGGGGAAAAACAAAATTTCCCTTTGGCCCCCCCCCCCCAAAAATCTCTCCCTTTTTCCCCCCCTCCTCTCTCTTTCGCCTCGCCCCCCCCCCCTTTTTCCCCCGCTCTCTCATTCATTGGTTTACGTGCAAGTGCTCTCATTTTCTGAACTGAAATGCCTTATTATAACATGTTTCCCGAAATCTTTCATCGTTAACCAAAGAATTAGAGTTCTGACCTGACTCGCGAACAAGGAAAGTCCTATTGAGATCTTATTACAAGAAGTCCCTTCGACCGAAAAAAATCAAAAATAAAATAAGACCGACACGATCAAGGAAAGAGAAAACGCGTTGGAAAACCCTCACATTCACTTCTAACAAAACAAAACAAAACAAAACAGAACGTCCTTTTTTCTTTGGCCTGTCCAAAAAAAATCGTCCCTGCTTACTATTATTAGATCGAAAAGAACGCAAGGCTGGGGAGTGGGGGGGGGGGGGGGGGGAAAAAGCGAGAATGGGGGAAGGGGGGGTGTTTTTGTGGGGGGGGGGGGGGGGGCAAAAGAAGGAACCCCAGAGGCTGACCACATCAGCGCGGTGCACGAAATCAGCTGGTTCCGTGTCTTGGCCGACTTATTGAGCGAAATAAAATGTCCGTGTTCTGTGTCTTGGCCAACTTATTGAGCGAAATAAAATGTCCGTGCTCTGTGTCTTGGCCAACTTCCCCGTCCCACAGCCCGGTGTGGTGAAACCAGTGGGCCATTGTGACGTGATGGAGGGCGATGCGGACGGAGAAGGGAATCATGATTTCACAGAGGATGCCTCAGTCTGACGTGGCCTACTTTCTCATGCTCCGCCAAACAATGACACGCTACAGACAGTACTGCACGCCTCGCACATCCGCTGACTTACTGTTGCTGTTACCTTTTGTTCCCGGTTAACAGTGTTTTATTGCGGGGTGGGGTGGGGGGGGGGGGGGGGGGGGGGGAGGGGAAGGGGGAAAAAGGGGGGCCCAGCAGGGGCAATGTTGGTAATGTAAAAAGGTGCTTGACCACAGAAAAAAGGGATTGGGACGGGGGGAACTGGGGGGGGGCGTATGGAGGGGGGGGGAAGGTAGTATATATACCTATCAGGGGGAGAGGCACAAATCCAGGCGAGATCAAAAGATCTTAGAGGAGGAGGTGGAGTGGACCCTCAAATTAGCCCCCAAAAGATCATGAGTGGGGGTGGAGGGGAAAAAAAAAGGGGCTTCCTTTGCTGAGTTTTCCAAGTTGTTCGAACACAGGCGCGGACATTGTCTTTTGATCGGGGCCCAAACACAGCAGTTAAAAAAGCCGTGCACAATCCTGGGCAATGGCGAGGGGGGCACCGCCCTAACCTTCCATTGTTCTGGGCGGCGGTCCCCGGTCTCTCCGGTCTTTTTTGGGGGTTTCCGCGGGCGAGCCCCACTCTTCGGGCCCCTTCCATCTGTCCCCCCCTTTAGGTCCCCTGTGGACGTAAAGCACCCAAAAAAAAAAGAAAGAAAGAAGAGGCACAAGGGGGGGGGGGGGGGGGGGGGGGGAGGGTAATAACAGAGAAAGGAAATGGTACAGAACACATCAAGTGAGAAAAGTATCGCTTCTTAAGTGTTGCGAGTGCGGTGCGGAATTTCAATCAATCAATCATTTGCTGGCTCCCTTGTTACTATAAACAAAGAAGAATTGGGCTTTTGACACATCCGTATAGAAAGTATGAAAATATTGTCCCGCACATTTATTAACTGACATGAAGCCCAAAGCGTTGATGGGTTGGGGTGGGGGTAGGGGGGGGAACCACTATTTAAGTTGAAACACACACAAAAAGGATTCATAGTTCAGGAGCTGTGTGAGAGTCGAGGTGGACGTCCTGGACTGTCCGTCCTAACGAGCCTTCTGGTTTCCGTGGACGTAAAGAATTATTGAACCGTGCTTCGGCATTGGTCACAACTTGTCCCTAATATGTCAACTGACATCTGAGGACATAAAGCATCACTTCATCATCAAAAAGGATTCATAGTTCAGGAGCTGTGTGAGAGTCGAGGTGGCCGTCCTGGGCTGTCCGTCCTAACGAGCCTTCTGGTTTCCGTGGACGTAAAGAATTATTGAACCGTGCTTCGGCATTGGTCACAACTTGTCCCTAATATGTCAATTGACATCTGAGGACATTAAGCAATACTTCACCACCATCACCAAAAAGGATTCTGCCATCTTTCGCACAACTCTCAAAATACGCCGATTTGAGACACTGAAGTGTCTGTCTGATGAATCCCATGTCTAGTAGCGCGAGAGAACCACGACGCAAATCAGATTTATGTTCCACATTCAGTTACTGATTCAACCTGTGGGGCGGCACGTAAACTAACGTCCAAGATTCTGACTGACCCGCACTATCATGTGCCATTGTCAGGGATGAGGTCAGTGGGTTGGGTGGTGTTGGGAGAGGATGGGGGGGGTGGGGGGGGGGGTGGAAGCAGTGACTGACTGTTGCTGCTGCTGCAGTTAGCATTCACATTTTGTATGTGTGTTGTGTCTCTAAATGTGTGTGTGTGTGTGTGTGTGTGTGTGTGTGTGTGTGTGTGTGTGTGTGTGTGGTGTGGATCCTCTTTGTCTTTTCCAACTACCACACACACACACACACACACACACACACACACACACACACACACACACACACAACATCAAAGAGGACGTGGTGAGCTGGGCGACTTCTTGAGGAAAGGCAACCAGGAAAGCCAGCTCTAGCTCTCTCGTCTCTTTTTCTCGCTCCGCCACTGGCTCAGAAGGAAATAAATGGAGGAAAGATGCTTGCGGGGTCAAAACTGAATCGACTTAAAAAATACACAACTGACAAAACTCTTCTTCACTCCCAAGACGAAAGCGCGCTTAGACCAACTCAAAGTCTTCCAACTTGGAGCGTTGAGCGAGCGAGCGATTGAGATAGACAGAAGGAGAGAGAGAGAGGGGGGGGGAGAGACAGACAGACAGAAGGAGAGGCGTGAGAGAGAGAGAGAGAGGAGACCGAGAGAGAGAGAGAGAGAGAGAGAGAGAGAGAGAGAGAGGAAGGAAAAGAGAGACAGAGAAAAGAGAGAGAGGGGAGAAAAGACAGAAGAGAGAGAGAGAGAGAGAAGAAGAGACAGAGGGGAGAAGAGAGAGAAGAGAAGAGAGAAGAGAAGGGGAAAGAGACAGAGACAAGGAGAGAGAGACGGAGAGAAGAAGAGAGAGAAGACAGAAGAGAGAGGGGGAGAGAGAGAGAGAGAGAGAGAGAGAGAGAGAGAGAGAGAGAGAGAGAGAGAGAGAGAGAAGGGGAGAGAAGGGGAGAAAGAGACAGAAGAGCAAGAAGAGAGAGAGAGAGACAGGACAGAGCGAGGGCGTGAGAGAGAGAGAGAGAGATGATGAGAGAGAGAGAGAGAGAGAGATGACAAGGAGAGAGAGAGAGAGAGAGAGAGGAGAGAGAAGGGGGAGAAGGGGGAAGAGACAGACAGACAGAGCAAGAGAGAGAGAGAGAGAGAGAGAGAGAGAGAGAGAGAGAGAGAGAGAGAGAGAGAGAGAGAGAGAGAGAGAGAGAGAGGCGTGAGAGAAAAGGGGAAGAGACAGACAGAGCAGAGAGAGAGAGAGAGAGAGAAGAGAGAGAGAGAGAGAAGGGTAGAGAGAGAGATGGGGGAAGAGACGAGGAGAGAGAGAGAGAGAGAGAGACAGGGCGTGAGAGAGAAGGGGGAAGAGACAGACAGACAGACAGAGCAAGAGAGAGAGAGAGAGAGAGAGAGAGAGACAGGGCGTGAGAGAGAAAGGGGGAAGAGACAGACAGAGCAAGAGAGAGAAACAGAGAGAGAGAGAGAGACCCCCACAGCACACGAGCACTGAGGACCTGAGCGCCTCAGCAGGACCCAAAGCGTGCGCGTGCCGTTGGAGTGGCGGCCGGACTTACTCGCTCTGCCATTCCGCCACACGCACCGGCGGCCGATCAGGAAGTCCGGGCCTGAACCGAAACCCCGAGGTCCCCAGCCCACGCACGGCCAGAAAAGAAGATGCTGTCGGCCGACACCGACTGGGGAACGAGAACCCCACTGACGAGGCCTGTCTAATCTCGGAGTGTAGGACAGGGAAACAAACCCACTGCCACCGTCAGGGCCCCCACAGGGAAACATTTGGCTGTCCGACAAAGCCCCGCCACTTCAGTGTTCACTCAAGGTTTTCGTAATTCAGTCTGCCGCCCTTTGTCCAGGAATTTCCATCCGCCTTTTGTCCCAGAGTTTCCCTTCGCATCCACCCACGCAAAGCGCAGCCAGCAGCTAGCTCTAAACGCGGTGGAGTTTCAGCCGATCTAGAATTGACCACAGGTCGGTGACTTTGGGCACGTACCATGACGAT
This sequence comes from Alviniconcha marisindica, assembly GCA_018857735.1. Lineage (NCBI taxonomy): Eukaryota > Metazoa > Mollusca > Gastropoda > Provannidae > Alviniconcha > Alviniconcha marisindica. Next base: position 24,159 of record JABMCL010000865.1, on the reverse strand, counting down.
ACCCTGTACCCATAGAATGATCTCTGTCGTGGAGTAGGTACAACGTGTGAAACAACAGGTCCTGCGAAGAGATCGGGGGTGATCTGGTTACGGCAATTTGTAGTCGAGTTTTTTGTTTTGTTTTTGTCTTCGAAACGCCTGTAGTAAAACAGAACTGTCAACGTCACGCGCCTGTGCCGCGCACAGCGACAACTGAGATGGTCAGTCGGTGTCGGAAGCGAGTTTTTTTTTCTTTCTCCACCAGTGATGTGGAGATTAACGATTCAGTCCAGAAATAAGCCACCGCACTGTAAAGTGTGCCCCGCAAGCAAAAGCTGTGACCGCACGTAGCGTTTCTTTTTTTCTTCTCTCTCTCTCTCTGCCTGCTACAAACTCCTGTTTCCTTTGGAGTCGCGTCAAGCCAACGGATCAGAGAATTTAATTCCCCCTTCTTCAGTCCCCCGGCGCTGCCACGGTCACGTGACGGCAACCCAGGGCGGCAGTGGGCGACAGTGCCTGCCCGTGTCAACCTACACTTCTTTTTTACACACATCTCTCTCTCTCTCTCTCTCTCTCTCTCTACAATCCTTGGAAAATAAAGTTTTCGAGTTCAAGTTCTCTCTCTACAATCCTTGGGAAGAAAGTTTTCGAGTTCTCTCTCTCTCCAGTCCTTGGAAAATAACGTTTTCGAGTTCTCTCTCTCTCTCTCTCTCTCTCTCTCTCTACAATCCTCGGAAAATAAAGTTTTCGAGTTTGAGTTCTCTCTCCCTTTGCTTGGTCCGGCGCTCGCTCTCCTTGACGTCTGGGTGCCTTCTCTTTCTCACCCGCTGCCCATCTCAATGCAGGAGTTATTCTGGTGTTACAGTGCAGCGTAGCGATAGGTATATAATCTCCCTCTTCCCCTACCTCCATGCTTACAGTTTGTCCCTAATACGTCAACCCGACATCCGAGGACATTAAGCCCCACATCTTCATCATCATCATCACCTCCCCGTCCCGAATAGTCCGTACGGTCTCTGTGATCGTAAAGCAACATTGAACTCGAACACCTCAGCACTGGTGAGCCGGTTTGGCCCAGCAGTAAGGCGTTCGGGTCGATTCCACTTCAGTCGGCTCTCTTTTCTCTTCAAAAATTGTGGTTTGTGGACATCGTCTTGCGACTTTGTCCCTCACAATTAATGCAACATTAAAATGGTTCTCGTCGCTGCCCATCTCAATGCAGGAGTCACTGATTCTGGTGGTGACAGTGTAGCGATAGATTATATAATCTCCCTCTTCCCCCACCTCCATACCCCCTTCCCTTTCCCTAACAAGCCTTATGGTTTCTGTGGACGTTTAAGCACCATGTTTACTTACTTACTCTTTCTCTCCTTCCTCGTTCAAAGGCCAAAGTCAGCAGCCGTGAGGTATCACTCATAGTTCAGGAGCTGTGTGAGAGGCGAGGTGGCCGTCCGGGGCTGTCCGTCCTAACGAGCCTTCTGGTTTCCGTGGACGTAAAGCTATATTGAACCATGCTTCGGCATTGGTCTCAGCTTGTCCCCAATATGTCAACTGACATCTGAGGACATTAAGTAACACTACCTACCTGCCGTGAGGTATCACGCCGTGCTCAGTGACACTTAGTCTGAATCCGGTCTTGCCGTTTCGTTTCAGTGTTGTTTTACGTCCACAGAAACCCTCAGGCTTATCCTATAGGGCCTGGGAGCCCAGGAGCCTGGGAGCCCAGGACGGCCATCTCGGCCTTCACACAGCTCCTCAACTCGTCTGTTGGCCTTACCGCTGTTGATGATGATGCAGAGCTTATTGTCCTCGGATGTCGGGTTGACATATTAGGGATAAACTGTGACCAGTGCGTAAGTATGGTTCAATGTTGCTTTACGTCCACAGAAACCGTAAGGCTCATTAGGACGGGGAGCCCAGGACGGCCACCTCGACTTTCACACACAGAACTGTTCGTCAGTCTTCCCAACTTCGACATTATTCGGCTGCCACGTGATGCGACGGAGTCGTCCTACCCTGGCAGCCTCGACCCCAGCATCACGCAAGGACACCATTATTTCACTGAAACAAATCTCCCCCTCCCCTCCCCTCCCCCCCCCCCCCCCCCCCCCCCACACACACACCCCGGGTCTGGTACAGGCAGCCCGAGGCAGCGGGGAAGCCGGCCAAACGACACGCACACACCCTGAGCACCTGTGCCTGCGACAGACAACCCACATTCCTGCACCAAAATCCACTCACCTGCCATGCAGTGACGTAGTCAGTCGCCCTTCCTCTCAGGCAGAGAAGTTGGCAAGGTAAAAAAAAAAAAAAAAAAAAGAAACCGCGAAACGTTTCAGCCGCGTGCCTTTCAGCCCGGCAGACTTCGGCTGGGACCGTGGTGCATACACCTCAGTTCTCACTTTTCAGCCTCTCTCTCTCTCTCTCTCTCTCTCTCTCTCTCTCTCCCTCCCTCCTTCCGTCCGCCACTCACTGGCTGACTTGAGTGACTGTCGAAAAGGCGGCAATAACTCTAGCACGGCCGACCTGCCATGCATGCGCTAGCGGCAGCAGCAAAAGCAGTGGCAGCCCACCTACACACACACACACACACACTGTCACAGTGTCAGCCCCACTCCGTCGCTCGGACTGAGTCGAGCATTACCTGTAAACCGAGCCCTCAGTGCTAGCGAGTCGGTAGCAGCCCGCGCCGCCACAGGAAGCGAGAGGAGGGGAGGGCCAGAGAGGGGCCGGGGAAAGGAGAGAGACCGGAAAACTCTGCTCAGGTAATAAGCGCCAACTGCTACCCCCTGTCCCTTCACCCTTCCCCCCCACCCCCATCCTCCATTCCCCGGCCTGTCCCTTTTTCAGGTGACGCTGCCAGGCAACAGAGCGTCGCGAGAGACTCTGCAGGCTCTGAGTGTGGCCCGTCCACCACTCGAAGCGCGCCAGTCTCTGGCCTTCATTGGTGGAAATTAAGGGTCGTCAGTTTCAGACTGTAGGGGAGTCGGGGCCACAGCAGCGGGCAGCGGCGGCAAGGAAGGAAGGAAGGAAGGGAGGCAAGGGAACAAAGGAAGGACCAGGGGCTGCCGGACCCACTGACTGACCACTGGGCCATGATTCACACTCACACACACTCCACTGGCACAGGCCGTTCGTTCTCCAAAAGTCCGACTCAAAGAAGGGTGGTCGGTTCTGTCTGCTCTGCCAATGGCCACAGGCTGGCTGGCTGGCTGAGAGCGCCAGCAGGGGTAGAGTAGGGAGGGACTGTCGGTGTTGGGTACCCGCTTTCTAATCTGGGCCACGCTGTCTGTGTCTGTATGCTGTACCCTTTTCGGTCTGGCCGCGCCACAAGCAAGTGGGTTAGGCAAACAGGTGTCACCCGGCGCTAGCCAGCATCGCGGGTTTCAAATTCCTCTGCCAGCATTGCGCCGGCTTGCGCATGTCTGTAGTACTAGTAGGGCTCAAAGCCGCACAGACTACATAGTTCAGGAGCTGTGTGAGAGTCGAGGTGGCCGTCCTGGGCTGTCCGTCCTAACGAGCCTGCCGTCCCTAATAAGCCTTATGGTTTCTGTGGACGTAAAGCACCATATTTACCTAACGAGCCTTCTGGTTTCCGTGGACGTAAAAAATTATTGCACCGTGCTTCGGCATTGGTCACAACTTGTCCCTAATATGTCAACTGACATCTGAGGACATTAAGCATCACTTCATCAGCACAGACTACAACAGTCAGTTCTGTTCTCTTCTGGTTCTGTTTCGCCGCGAGGCCGAAGGGAAAAAAAGAAAGAAAAAGAAAAGAAAAAAACCCCCACCACACTGACTGAACATTCACGACAGAATGAACTTTGCACAGAACATTGAATCACACCGAGAAACGTAGCCAATCACAGTGGGGTAGAATAATGATTTCCTGGTCTCGGACTTTATTTTTTTTTTTAAATGGAACTTTGCACAGAACATTGAATCACACCGAGAAACGTAGCCAATCACAGTGGGGTAGAATAATGATTTCCTGGTCTCGGACTTTAATTTTTTTTAAATGGAACTTTGCACAGAACATTGAATCACACCGAGAAACGTAGCCAAAAACAGTCTGGTAGAATAATGATTTCTTGGTCTCGGACTTAAAAAAATAAATATAAAAAAAATGGTTGGAAGTGTTGCTTCAGAAACCGTAGGTCTTAAAAAAAAAGTGTAAATGTCTTTTATAAGAAAATGAACATTGCAAAGAACATTGAATAAACCCCAAAAGGAAATGAAACGAGAAACCGAGTGGGTAGAATGATTTCCTGTTCTCCTGATTTCCATGCATGCTTCTTGGCTGTTGGGCCCACAGGCAGAAGAACCAAATACATTCTTTTCATGTGCACCCGGTTCTATACAGGGGGAAAACGACCGAGTTTTGTGCCTGTGACTTATAGGGAAATGCCAGAAAGTGTAAAAACAACAACAACAAAACCAACAGCAATAGCAGCAGGAAAAAAGGTTTCTCAGCGCACACTCGACTACATAAAGAGCAGTTCTATCACAAAATGAAATGAGCCTTATGGTTTCTGTGGACGTAAAGCAATACTGAACCATGCACACGCGATGGTCGCAGTTTGTCCCTAATATGTCCATACGAGGACATTAAGCAACCCAACCTTGGCGCATGGTGACGTTACGGAATTGATTCACTCTGCATTTAAAACAGCTATTGTACATACTTCAGGCAGGAAGCCTAAATTAGAATGAACCCTGAAATACTTCCTGGCGCACATAGGGCCGGTTCTGTTTCTGCTTTCTCACGGTTCACTCAACGGCAACATAATTTTTTTTTTAAAGTGAAAGTCTCTTACTCTGTTCTTCAAACAGAAGAGACGAGACGGCTCTAGCCCGACTACATAATCATGGCCATGCGTGTGTGACTGCAAGCACTGGTTTACGACCGCCTTTCTCCAACTAATCCACTAATTGGTGTTACGAACTCGCCCCATACTGTCAGTTTTCTGACGAAATATACGACTTATTGGGGACGGGTGACATGCCCCTCGGCCCTCGCCACGTTCTTTAGGCCGCCCAGTGGTTCTTGCTTTCTTGGTTAGCAGAATCCAGGCGAGATCAAGAGGAGGGAGGCGAGCTGGACTCTCATGAACAGGTTAGACACTTTTGCGGGTCCAGGCGAGATCAAGAGGAGGGAGGTGGTGATGGACCCTCAAGTTAGCCCAGAAGAGATCAAGAGGAGGGAGGGAGGTGGTGCTGGACCCTCAAGTTAGCCCAGAAGAGATCAAGAGCAGGGAAGTGGAGCTGGGCTTGAAAGTAGGACATCTTTTGCCTCTGTTGTTTCCCAACAGCGGAGCTACGGACATTGTCTTTGTGACTCTGTTGTTCCGCAGAGCATTTGAGACAGCAACTGCGTTGTACACTAGTTGCTGCCCAATGGCGAGGGGACACTGCCGTAACATTTTGTTGTTCTGGCGGCGGTCCACGGCATCCTGGTCTTCCGGGTTAGCGCCTGCGATTGAGCCTTCACTCCCCCCCCCCCCCCCCTCGTCTCTAACAAACAATCTCGTTTCTCGTTAAGCAAAATGATTCCCTTCGCTTTCTTGGGTCTTAATGTCCTCGGATGTCACTTGACATATTTAGGGAGAAGATATATAAATCTCTTAAAAACTAATTTTGCTACAAACCATTTGGAGGGGGGGGGGGGGGGAGGATATATACCTATCGCTACACTGTCACCACCAGAATGACTTCTGCATTGAGAAGGGCACAGCGAAGGGAGCCAATGTAATGTGAGGGACAAAGTCACGAGACTGTCCACAGCCCACAGCCTTCTTGAAGAGAAAGGAAAGCCGAAGCGGAATCGAGCCGAGACCCTTCTGCCTGACGCCTTACCGCCAGGCCAAACCGGCTCAGCCATGGATGTTACTGGAAGAAGACGAAAGTAAGTAGGCTGGCCAACAGTACCCAGGCTACCACCCATTTCCAGCGTGGATACTGAGACACGTAGGCCGGAGTTAACTAGAGCGTGTCGATGTCAGAAGAGGCTAACCATCCGTTGCCAGCACACAGACCCCGAGACCAGGGGAACCAGCGAAGCGTGTCCGTAGTAGAGAAACTCACCTAGTGTGTCATGCACAGGTGACAGTCAGTATCTTATCCGAGTGCAATCAGCAACTGGAACGATTAGCACCCCTCCCACCCCGCCTCCTCCCAAAAAGGTGTTAAACCCATTGAGTCACTTTGAGCCGTTTCTTCTCGGTACCGATGACCATAAGCACTCGGGGGACAGTTGGTTGAAGTGCTGCTTTACGTCCACAGAAACCTTAGGCTTATTAGGGACGGGAGCCGAGGACGACCACCTCGACTTTCACACAGCTCCTGAGCTCTGAAGGGGGGAAAGGAAGAAAGGTCGCCTGATGTCTTTAACTGACGGGGATCAAGAACGGCCTACAACTATCACAGACCTGGCCACGGAGAAAACTAACTCCCCCCCCCCCCCCCCCCCGAATCCCACCCCGGGTACTGTGGTTTGGACTTCACTGACTCAGCTCCTTCGTGCCTTTGACGTGGGGCGTGAGAATCTGCAAGCGCCCCGAACTCCGCTGCTGTACAGCTGGTTTACGGGCAGCGTATTGTGTGTCAGCCGGTTTGGCCTGGCGGTAAGGCGTTAGGCTGGTAAGCGGAAGGACCTCGGTTCGATACCGCTTCGGCTCTCCTTTCTCTTCAAAAAAAGGTTGTGGTTTGTGGACACTGTCTTGTGACTTTGTCCATTACTTCCTACTGAAACATTAAAATGGCTCTCATCGCTGCGCTGCCTGTCGCTACGCTGTCACCACCAGAACGATTCCTGCATTAAGGTGGGCAGCGATGAGAGCCATTTTAATGTTTCAGTAGGAAGTGATGGACAAAGTCGCAAGACAGTGTCCACAAACCACAACCTTTTTGAAGAGAAAGGAGAGCTGAAGCGGTATCGAACCGAGGTCCTTCCGCTTACCAGCCTAACGCCTTACCGCTAAGCCAAACCGGCTCACGCTTCACGTGTTGGGGTTGATACGATTTATATCTCTACCGTAGCTGTATCGTATCTCAACTGTAACATTGAGATACAGATCAGAAGAGCTTGTCTACCCTTTTTTTTTTTAAATTTCTATTCTTGGTGTCTATTGCTGTCCCTGGGGTCCTTTCAACTGTATTTCGCTCCATAAAATCTCACAGAAGTTCGCCATCTTCTTCTTCTTTCATGGTGCTTCACGTCCACAGAAACCATAAGGCTTATTGGGGACCGGCGAATGGACTTTGAATCAACCTTGAACTTTGAACAGCTTTGGGAATGTCACTCAGGGGCTGGCATGCATTTTAAGACTATTATTATTATTATTATTCCGCGACAAACAAAAGTGATCAATTGACGTTTGTCTCTGTGCGTCAAACTAATGGACGGCAAAGGGCCTGTACAGGCATAATGATAATACAAAAATAACGACAACTAATTTGAATAATTATCAGAACTAATCTGAATAATTATCAACTTAATTCCTCACGCGGTTCTGCGAGAAAAAAAGATACGCACTTTCGTTGGGGGAAAAGCTCTTTGGCTAAGAGACGGCTTAACTGCAGGTGACACAGAAACACAGCTAATGGGCTCGCCTCGCCTCGCCTCGCCTCGCCTAACCACGGTTCGCCTAAACCATTGTTGTTACGCTTTAGTGCAGGCGCTCCCTTCCCTGAGCCAAAAACACATCCAGTGTAACATTTCGCCTAAATCGGTCTGTCACGGCTCGCCTAAACCATTCTTTTTATGCTTTAGTGCAGGTGCTCCCTTCCCTGAGGTAAAAACGCACGAAGCGTAATGTCTCACCTAAATCGGTCTGTCACGGCTCGCCTAAACCATTTTTTTTATGCTTTAGTGCAGGTAAAAAGTTAAAAACGGTAAAAACGCACGAAGCGTAATGTCTCACCTAAATCGGTCTGTCACGGCTCGCCTAAACCATTCTTTTTATGCTTTAATGCAGGTGCCCTGAACCAAAAACGCACCACATGTAACATCTCGCCTAAATCGGTCTATCAGGGCTCGCCTAAACCATTGTTTTTATGCTTTAGTGCAGGTGCTCCCTTCCCTGAGCCAAAAACGCACCACATGTAACATCTCGCCTAAATCGGTCTATCAGGGCTCGCCTAAACCATTGTTTTTATGCTCTAGTGCAGGTGCTCCCTTCCCTGAGCCAAAAACGCACCACATGTAACATCTCGCCTAAATCGGTCTATCACGGTTCGCCTAAACAGTCTTTCGGGGCATTTTTGCCATGGGAAGTGTGTGAGCAAATTAATGTTAAAAAAATGTGACTGTGACTGGAGTAGCCTACGTGTATTGTTTGAGACATTGATCCTAGATGTTCATGGGCCAAACAAATACAACAGTCAGCATAATCAGTCAGGCTTACTGACTGAATGACATCTGTGGTCTCTTTTGATCTTATGATCTCTTTTGGTCTCTTTGAACGTTTAATGGCCTTCTTGGTCTACTTACCTTCTGTCGAATAACGACGCCACCGTTAATTCTTATGGATGCTCTAATTCTTCTGGATTTTAGGCGAAGCGTGGTGACTGTGAAATAGTCAGGAGGTGTTTAGGCGAACCGTGATTAGGCGAGAAGCTATTAGGCGAAAGGTGGTGCACCGCAGCTAACTGTTACAGTGGATCAATCAAACTGCCGACTGTGGCGACTCCCGACGGCAGACATTCTTCTTTTCTCCTTTAATTAAAAAAAAAAAAAAATTGACGTCTTTTCACATAAGTTAAATTAGACTGATCTTACAAATATCATGCTAACATGTATCAGCAAGTTGCACCAATACAAATGTATGTTAAAACAACAACAGCGATACGATACGAAGTGATGCTTAGTGTCCTCGGATGTCGGCTGACATATTAGGGACAAGCTGAGAGAGACCAGAGACACTACACTACAGTATCTCTTGCTGTAGTAGCTCTGCTGAGACCAGTGCCGAAGCACGGTTCAATAAATCTTTACGTCCACGGAAACCAGAAGGCTCGTTAGGACGGACAGCCCAGGATGGCCATCTCCACTCTCACACAGCTCCTGAACTATCGGCAACAACAGCAAATAAGTAAGTAAACATGGTGCTTAACGTCCACAGAAACCATAAGTTTATTAGGGACGGGGAGAAGGGGGTATGGGGGGGGGGCGAGGGGGAGGGGAGAGATTATATACCTATCGCTACACTGTCACCATCAGAAAGACTTCTGCATTAAGGTGGGCAGCGATGAGAGCCACTTTAATGTTTCATTAACTGTGAGGGACAAAGTCACAAGACAGTGTCCACAAACCACAGCCTTTTTGAAGAGAAAGGAGAGCCGAAGCGGTATCGAACCGAGGTCCTTCCGCTTACCAGCCTAACGCCTTACCGCTAGGCCAAACCGGCTCACCAACAACAGCAACAACAAAAAACAACCTTATATGCACAGTCAACAAACAACCGACGGGAGACACAAAGGACTCAGTAAAGAAACAAGCCTGCCACGCCCTTTGTCGCCCACAGCCTAAAAAAACCCACTTTGCCCTTATCAGTCTCTTGAGCCGGTTTGGCCTAGCGGTAAGGCGTTAGGCTGGTAAGCAGAGGAACCTCGGTTCGAATCCGCTTCGGCTCCACTTCTTCTTCGAAAGTTGTAGTCTGTGTGGACACTGTCTTGTGACTCTGTCCCTCACAATTAATGAAACATTAAAGTGGCTCTCATCGCTGCCCATCTTAATTCAGGAGTCATTCTGGTGGTGACGATAGGTATATAATCTCCCTCTTCCCCCCACCTGCATACCCCCTTCCCTCCTTTCTCCCAGTCCCTAATAAGTCTTATGGTTTCTGTAGACGTTAAGCACCATGTCTGTTATCAGCCTGTGAGACTGGCTAAGCGGTCAGAACTCACGAGCTGTGTGAAAGTCGAGGTGGCCGTCCTGGGCTCCCCGTCCCTAACAGTCCTTATTGTCTCTGTACGAAAAGCAACATCCAGGGTCCAGGCGAGATCAAGAGAAGGGAGGTGGAGCTGGACTCCGAAGAAAGCCTAGGAGAGATCAAGAGAAGGGAGGTGGAGCTGGACTCCTAAGAGAGCCTAGGAGAGATCAAGAGAAGGGAGGTGGAGCTGGGCTCCTAAGAGAGCCTAGGAGAGATCAAGAGCAAGGAGGCGGAGCTGGGCTCTCATAGCAGGATGGAATGTCTTGCTGCAAAGTTGTTCCTCAACGGTTGCTTCTCAGACGCTGCCTTTGTGACTTCGCTCCGCACAGCTGTTGAAACAGCAATTAGCGAAGTACTGGCGGGGACAACATCGTGCTACATGGGTGCGCACGTTAAATATCCAACTACTATGCAACGTTCCATCATCGTATCGTCCTGCTTTAACCGTCATGGTTGACTGGGCGTTGGGCTTACCTTTCCACCAACGTTAGAAAGCCGTTTGTAGGCTGGCGAGCGAGAATCTCTAATCGCTGGCTTTCCTCAACGGGTGAAGGGGGGGGGGGGGATCTTAACATTTTCGCCCTCTCTATCAGAGAAGAGGAGGAGAAAAAGGGATGAGAGAGAGAGGGAGGGAGAGAGAGAGAGGGGGGGGGGGAGAGAGAGAGAGAGGGAGGGAGAGAGAGAGGGAGAGACAGACAGACAGACAGACAGACAAGACAGACAGACAGAGAGACAGACAGACAAACAGAGAGACAGAAAGAACTCGAACTCGAAAACTTTAATACTCAAGGATAGTAGCGTTAGGTTCATTTGGACCTATCTAACAGCCAGTTCTTGCGATACTACAAACACAAATAAACACGACAATACCACAAACAAATATTATAAGCACGATTAGAGAGAGAGAGAGAGAGAGAGAGAGAGAGAGAGAGAGAGAGAGAGAGAGAGAGAGAGAGAGAGAGAAGGTGAAGTGAAGGGGAGAGCCCCACTCAACGATGCCGCAGATCCGAACCACAAGACACACACGGACACAGCACTGAATTAATTCCCATGACCCCCAGACCTCTCTCAGCTCCCGTCAAAACCGGAGAGGGGAGTGGGGGAGAGAGAGAGAGGGGGTGGGGGGGGGGCGGGAGAGAGAGAGAGAGAGAGCAAGCAGCAGCAGCAGCAATCACGATCGAACATTTTTTTCCCTTCTGTCTCTTCCCGCTTTTGACCATCAAGTTCAGCGAAGTTCCCACGGAACTAGCTGCCCATACTAACCTACCCCCTTTCCTCCTCAGCCAAAAGCGACCGAGAGCCCCAATGTTTGCCTAGTGCAAGTAAAACCCCACATAGCATCGTCTTTTCTATGCGACGCTCTTCAAGAGAAATTTACAAGGAAAAAGGCCACCAAAAGAAAACGTGGGAGGGGTGCATGTAGGGTGTGAGGGGCTAACCCGGACAAGCAAAACGCTTTGAACACGATGTAGAAAAGAAGACTAGTGGGGTAGGTGCGGCGTGGGGGGGAGGGGGCGGGTCGAAGCGGGGGCAGGAAGGGGGAGGGGAGAGAGAGAGAGAGAGAGAGAGAGAGAGAGAGAGAGAGAGAGAGAGAGAGACAGAGACAGAGACAGAGACAGAGACAGAGACAGAGCCGGAGAAACAAAAATCTGGAATGCTGTCTGTGACAGAGCTCGTTAGCCAGGGTTCCCAGGAAAGGCGAAACCAGTACTGCGAACCTGCAGCGGGTACAGCACAGCACAGGCACAAGCACAGCACAGCACCAGCGGGTAATCGGGGTGTTTGCCGGGTACACGGCAAGATAAGAGTTCATAAATTCGGGTAGGCTGGGAAGATAAGAGAGCGAACCGGGGGACCACGCAAGGTGCCTTTGGCGCCAAGAGCCGGCCCCAGAGAAGAAAGGTCCCAGGCTGGAGCCGAGACCCCACTCCGGGTCTATAAATAAACCCGGCCCTGTGAGGACTGTGCACGATCTGCTTGCTGGTTGTTCCACAGGGGGACAGGACAGACCGAGCTGACAGTCACCTTCACAATGCCCACCCATCCTTAGCGTCAACAACTCGGCCAGCAAAAGTAGTTCCGATTTGCGTCGTCATTCCTCTCTCTGTGTCTCTGTCTGTCTGTCTCTCTCTGTCTCTCTCTCCCCCCCCATGTCGTTGTTGGGTCTTCCTCTCTCGTTTTTCGCCGACCTCTCTCCCCTAATATAACCCTCTGTGGCTGACTGGGCTCAAAGCACTGAATACCCCCCCACCCCCCTTCCCTCTCAGACTATGTGTAGTATTGATAGAAAAGTCCTTCATGGGCAAGGTCTAGATGTGAGCCGGTGTGGCCTAGCGGTAAGGCGTTAGGCTGGTAAGCGGAAGGACCGCGGTTCGATACCGCTTCGGCTCTCCCTTTCTCTTCAAAAAGGTTGTGGTTTGTGACACTGTCTCGTGACTTTGTCCATCACTTCCTACTGAAACATTAAATTGGCTCTCATCGCTGCCCATCTTAATGCAGAGTTATTCTGGTGGTGACAGTGTAGCGATAGGTATATAATCTCCCTCTCCCCCCCCCCATACCCCCTCCCCCCCCCCCCTTCTCCCCGTCCCTAATAAGCCGTACGGTTTCTGTGGACGGTAAGCACCATGTTTACTTAAGGTCTAAATGTAAAAAAATATCACTGTCTAGTACCCCCGTAAAGTTCATTTATTTTCTCTCTCTCTTACAGACTAGATGTAGTATTAATAGAGTATGTCTCTTATGGGCCAGGGTTGAATGTCTAATACCCTCGTAAAATAATGTTCTCTTCTCTCTCTCTCTCTCTCTCTCTCTCTCTCTCTCTCTCTCTCTCTGTGCCTAATACCCTCGTAAACTAAAGTTCATCTCATTCAGTCACCCCCAACCCCCCCAACCCCCCCCCCCCACCCTGTAGTATTATGTCGTATTAACAGAATCAGTCCCTCGTGGGTGACGGTTGGATGTACCAAGACCGGTGCCTACTTACTACCCTCGTAAAATAATGTTCCTGACGGAGGTACCTTTATCCTCCAGTGACCATGGCCGTGACATTTTTGAAATCTTCCAGAGTACAGGTCAATGATGGGATTTTACCTAAGAGAGAGGGGAGAAAACCGGAGTGGCAGAGAAACACCCCCACCTCACCCCCTTACCTCCACCCCGCCTAGACAGCCGCCATGAAAATCGGCACCACAAAACCGAGGTGAAAAACTGACCGCCTCCACGAGGATCGAACCTCGCCTCGCCCTCGTTCTCGCCCTCGCCCTCGTTCTCGCTCTCGTCCTCGCTCTCGCCCTCGTTCTCGCCATCGTCCTCGCTCTCGCTCTCGCCCTCGCTCTCGCTCTCGCCCTCGCCCTCGCTCTCGCTCTCGCCCTTGCCCTCGCTCCCACGTAACACAATCGTGTTGTAATACAATCCCTCCATCAGACGATCCTGGGGTATTCAATACATTTCCGTTGTAAGACAACCGTGCTCAATACCCAGACTGTAACTTGCCAGTGATGAAGGGAGCAGCCGTGTGTACAGCCTGGATGATTCAGCGAACGCAATTTCGATCAGTGCAGAAGAAAAAAAGAAAAAAAAAAAAAAAAGTACATTTATAACAGTTTCGGGTAGAGCTATTTGCAAAACGTGCACGTAAGTTCCCAAAATAACATCATCTCGTTAAGAATAAATAAAACGGCTTTGATTTAAAAAAAAAAAAAGTGTCGTGGAAGGGGGTAGAAGGGTGAATGCACAACGCTTCAGTATAAACTTGCGGCGGACAGGGGAAAAGAAGTAGTAGTAGTAGTAGTAGTAGTAATTGGATTTTAATGTCCTGTCAACACACAGGTCACCTAGGACGTCAAACCATAAGAAATACACATTTCTAAACTCTTCTCCCATATATATCAACCCTTTTGGTCGAGTTTACAAACCAACATTCAAACATAAAACATACATACACAAACATCGACACAAATTTTAAGAGTTAGTCCTTCAATATTCCCGTTAAAGAGCACATAAGGTTGGACATGTTGTATCGTCGACCCTTCCCAAATTCATCGATACCCGGTTAAAAAAAAAATATAAAAGGAATGGGCAGACACAAAATTAATTTTAAAAAATGTTATATAAATGCATAATGGCAAAGAAGAAGAAGAAGACGAAGAAGAAGAAGGAAGATATAGATTACAGCAAAACAAATGCGTCTAAGTTCCGAAAATAGAATCATCTCGTTAAGAAAAGACAGGTTTTGAATTAAACACACACACACACACACACACACACACACACACACCCCACACACACACACACACACACACACACACACACACACACACACACACAACTAACAAACAAAAACAAAAACCAATCGTGTCGTGGAAGGAGATAAAAGTGTGAATGCTTTGACACCTCAATATAAACTCGCTAGAGAGCCGGGACCGGAGAAAAAGAAAGAAAAAAAAAAAAGAGAAGAAAATTCAGACGAAAAAGAAAAAAAGAAAGAAAGTAAGACACAGAAGAAGAGAAGCGAAGTGGGAGACGGTATGGTTGACACCCTGGGTAGACAAAGCCACGTCCTGCAACAGCAAAAAAAGGCGTCTAGCGCCGACGTGGATGGAGGGGTGTCACCCTGGGTCGGTCGGTCTGTGTGCCTAAAAGGGGGGGGGGGGGGCGTGGCTGCCAACCGGACGTTTGAAAAAAGAAATAAAGATTTTTACTTTTCTTCTTTTTTTTTTTCTCTTCCCCCTTCAGTGTTCCCATTTGGGTCACGAGATCAACTGCAACCCCCCCCCCCCCCCCCCCCCCACCACCCCAACCCCCACCCCCCAGTCCCGCCCGTTCCCTCACACCGCCAACCACCACGTGCCAGCATCACTGCACGTCTTGGGGGGGGAAAAAAATCCCGTCTGATTTCTCTCTCTCTCTCTGCCTCTCTGTCTGTCTGTTGTCTTGTCAGTCAGCCAGTCTGTCTGTCTGTCTTCGGTCCTCTCTCTCTCTCTTTTTTGTTGCTCTCTCTTTTTTGCCATAAAAGTCGGGGAAAAAAAAAAAAAAAAAAGATGAATTCTCGAATTTGCTTCTTCAGGATATCTTTTCCTCCCCTTTCCTTTTCCCTTCCACCCCCCCCCGCCCAATTTCTGCCCCCTTTTTTTACAGTCCGCGAAATTTTTTTTCCCCCGGGGGGTCCCCCTCTCTCTTTCCTCCACCCCCCTTCTAAAAGATCTCCCCCCCCTAAAAGATCCCCCCCCTTTCTAAAAGATCTCCCCCCCCCTTCTAAAACCCCCCCCCTTCGTCCCTCCCCCTTTCTAAAGATTTTCCCTCCCCCTCCCCTCCCCCCCCTTCTAAAAGATCCTCCCCCCCCCCCTTCTAAAAGATCTCGTCCTCCCCTCCCCCTTTTTTAAAAGATTCCCCCCCCCCCTTCTAAAAGTTTTTGTCCTCCTCCTTCCCTTTTTCTCCTCTGACCCCCCCCAAGTTTCCCCCACCCCCTTTTTCCCCCCTTTTTCTTTTCCATCCAGAGCATTAGTTTCAGTCTAAAGAACAACGCAAAAATGTATAATTTGTCCATCGCATCAAACGGCTGTATTTGGTCCTCAGCAGGGCAGAACCCAATGCAGTAATAAAAGTAACACTCTTATCTAACAGTAGTTAGAAGAAGTTAGAATAACAATCATGGATTTTCTTTTAAATTATTAATAGCGCATCAACTGCACTCATCATAACGCGCTTCACTCACAACAGCCGAATTCTGGGGGTGGGAGTTGGGGGGGGGGGGGGGGGGGGTTCTCCATTTTCAGGCAGAGTTATCGTTTTGTGTCCACGCTCGCGCTATTCTGTATATACACTTCTACCTAAGATACCTAATCAACCAAACTGCCTCTGACATTACATGTCCTGCCGCCATTCTGACATACATCTGTTGCTCGGCTGGTCTCGGATATCACATGTCCCTCTGTGATTCCGACATACATTTGCTGCCCGCCTGGTCTCGGATATCACATGTCCCTCTGTGATTCCGACATACATTTGCTGCCCGCCTGGTCTCTGATATCACATGTCCCTCTGTGATTCCGACATACATTTGCTGCCCGCCTGGTCTCTGATATCACATGTCCCTCTGTGATTCCGACATACATTTGCTGCCCGCCTGGTCTCTGATATCACATGTCCCTCTGTGATTCCGACATACATTTGCTGCCCGGCTGGCCTCTGATATCACATGTCCCTCTGTGATTCCGACATACATTTGCTGCCCGGCTGGCCTCTGATATCACATGTCCCTCTGTGATTCCGACATACATCTGCTGCCCGGCTGGTCTCTGATATCAGTGACATGTCCCTCTGTGATTCCGACATACATTTGCTGCCCGGCTGGCCTCTGATATCACATGTCCCTCCGTGATTCCATCATACATCTGCTGGCTGATCACGTGTCCCTCCCTGATTCTCTCATATATCTGCTAGCTGGCCTGTGATATCACACGTTCCTCCGTGATTCTATCATACGTCTGCTGCCCGGCTGGCCTGTGATATCACGTGTCCCTCCGTGATTCCGTCATACATCTGCTGGCTGATCACGTGTCCCTCCGTGATTCCGTCACACATCTGCTGGCTGATCACGTGTCCCTCCCTGATTCCCTCATATATTTGGCCTGCGGCGCTATTTCATCTCTCCTTGATTCCCTCGTACATCTGCTGCCTGGATCGCTGGCCAGCGATATCAAATGTCCTTCCGAGATTCCCTCATATATTTGTCTTATCCCCCCCATCCCCACCCCGCACTCTTCACACACACACACACACACACACACACACACACACACACAAAAAACACACACACACACACACACACCATACACACACACACACACACACACACACAAAACACACACACAAACACACACACACACACACACACACACACACACACACACACACACACACACACACACACACACACACACACAAGTTCTACCGAACCTCGAGGTATAGACACAATCGATACGGCAAGATGTCGTCGTCCAGCAAAGACAAAGAACAGCTTTGTCAATATAGAGAGGAGAAAAAGACTGCACAAATCAATACAGTCACCACTTCAGACCGGATCGGCTGCAGAGCGACTGAACTACCCTTCTGCCCACGTGACGTCTGTCGGTGTGTGCTCTCTGGGGTTGGAGGTGAAATCAGTCTTTTAGGCAGCGTCCTTCCCACGGCGTGACTTGAAAAATGCAAACGTACTTTTTGAATCGTGTACAACTTGCACAGCCCTGATGTCTTTTCCTTTCCTTTTTATTATTTTGCATGTGCATGTAATCCCCCCCCCCCCCCCCCTCTCTGTCTCTCTCTCCCTCCCAACCTGAATCCGAATGGAGTTGTTTCAGTCTGCACAGAAAAACTGGTTCTCCAAACTGATCGATGACTAGTAATCATATTTTTGAAAGTAAATGTAATCGTTAATACCTTGGAGAGAGAAGAGAGAGAGAGAGAGAAGAGAGGGAGGAAAGGAGAGAGAGAGAGAGAGAGAGAGAGAGAACAACAACAACCAAAAGAGGAATAAAAGGGGGGGGGGGGGATGTGGGAGGGGGGGGCGTAGTTAAATATATAAAGGTTCAGTCCCCAAAAAAAAAAAAAAAAAAAGAAGAAGAAAAAAGAAGAAGATTATTTGCTTCAGTTTATCAACAGTTCTCGTTTACAATTCGCAGTCCCCTTGTTCCGTCCGCCCAAAGGTAGAGCGCAAGCGACGGTCTGACAAAGACTGTTACAGAATATAGGTCAAAACCCTTTCCTCACAGTTCTTTTTCAGGATTCGCAACATATCGTTCTCGCCCGATGTGCTGGAGTGCGAGTGCCGACTGTCGAACTTGGTGTCAGCGAGCCTGAGCCAGCCTGGGATCTTACGGCGCTGGCGTGTTTCTCTGTCTTGTTTCCCAGTGTTGCGAAACCAGCCGAGTGTTAAATTACGCTTCCAAGCTTTCAACGACTTTTTCGCCGACTCGGAAGACTTCCTGCACTCGCTTGATCCCAATTCTGCCAACGCGAAAATTGCTACTGCCGCTGTAACGTGATAGCCAACCAACCACTCGCTCCGTCGCCAAAGCTGCTACTGCTAGTTAAATGATGATGTAGAGCTTCATGTCCTCGGATGTCGGTTGACATGTTAGGGACAAACTGAGACCAATGCGTGAGCACGGTTCAATGTTGCTTTACGTCCACAGGAACCGTGAGGCTCGTTAGGACGGAAAGCCCAGGACGGCCACCTCGACTTTCACACAGCTCCTGAACTTTGTTAGTTAAATGCATGTAGTGCTCAACTTTGTCACTGTAACACCCCCCCCCCCCACCATGACTCGCGCGCGGATCATCACCTGTTCCTGAACTCCCAAGTTAAGTTCATTTTCGCTGCCAGTTGCTGTATAATTAATTGTGCTCAACACGTTCGTTGGGACGGAGTCCATCGGCTTGTCACGTTGCCATTCTCACGACTGTTGCTCCAGTGACAATGCCAAATTGTGAAATTTGTCTGACGTTCTTTCGCTGATGCTTCATGCACTGGTGTTTCAGAAATAAATTCCTTGACCTTGTGACCTTGTGAACTATATAAAAGCGATCATCGTCGTCATCATCATCATTGTCCCTACGGACAAGATTTTGCGTTTAATAAATACTTTTTATTATTATTATTATATTCGCATAAAACGTTACATGCCAGTGACCCTCAATAGGGCAATAGTATTAGCTATTCCGTAGGCAAAACGATAAAGTCTTCCCCAGACGAGCTTACACTCTTAATTCGACACTAAACGCTATCATGAACGGGGAACAGCAAACTTCAAGCTCTGGTTTACGACATCCTAGGAGGAAGGTGCCGGAAAGCGATGCTCGGTGTGTGCGGAGATAGTTTAGTGGTAGAGCGCCGGACTCGGGATCGAAAGGGCGCGGGTTCGAGTCCCGGCAGGACCGTCGAGAAATTATCTTCTCCAGGATCAACTTTCTGTGCTGATTTCAGTATCCGTACGTAAAAGATCCCGGTCATTCTGCCAAAAGTGCAGGTGGCAGGTTACAGCTAAACACACATACACCCAGGCATGTGGCTTCGAATAAAGTGACACTGTAAACTGGTGCGTTATTGTATGGTGTACACAGAATGTGCACCGAGACAGCAGCAGTTTCACGTGGCACCAGCCATGCAACAACCAAACAGCGCTGTAAGCAGGCCTACACCGCTTCGGTGGATATTCCAAAAGGCGCAATAAAAGGCCACAGACACTTAACTCACGATCAAGAGCGCAGTACGTCTTCTCGAGAGCTGAGAATAAACCGATGTGAACACGCAAGGTTCAAATTCAACGTAGCTTTACGTCCACAAAGACCACGAGAACTATCGGGGACGGGGAGCCCAGGACGGCCACCTTGCCTTTCACACAGCGCTGGACACACGCAAGGTTTTTGTGTCGAAGTTTTAGTGCCCCATATACACATTTTCATTCATTCATTCGTACCTAAAAGCGATAAGCAGCAATGAGCAGCAACGTCAAACATAAAACTCGTCTCCTTTTCTTTTCTTTGACATATTTTTTTTTAAATGCATAACATAAACTTCCATTCTTACATAAAAGCGATAAGCAGCAATTAGCAGCAACTTCAAAAAAAAAAAACTGGTCTCCTTTCTTTTCTTTAACATAATTTTGGGTAAATGCCCCTGTAAAAGTTCCACCCAGCGTAAAGGCGCTCTGACAAATGCACAATCCATGGTAATGGTCTGCAGCTGCACTCACAGACGCCCCGGACGCTCAGACCCAGGCACATCAATTTTTGAAGCCCGCAGTGCACCCAGCAAATCAGGTCCTTTAAATTCCCATTACACTAGACACGCGAAACAAAAGGCGGGTGAGACTGAAAGGGGAAAACGCCTCTTGGTCGTAGCGCCACAGTGTCGACACACGTTAAGTGGCTGCAAGATTCACCATTAATTCAGAAAATCGTTTCTATCTCTCTCGGTCTCTGTCTGTCTGTCTGTCTGTCTGAGACTCTCCCTCTCTCTCCCTCTCGGTCTCTCTCGGTCTCTGTCTCTCTGTGTCCCTCTGTCTCTGTCTCTCTGCCTCTCTGTCTGTCTCGCTGTCTGTCTGTCTCTCAGTCTTTCTCTGTCCCTCTCTCTGTCTCTCTCTCTGTCTCTGTCTCTCTCTCTCTCAGTCTCCCTCCCCATCTCTCTCTTCCCCTCTCTGTGTGTTACCCTTTCTCCTCTGTTTTCTCTCCCTCCCCCCTCCGTGTGTGTGTGTGTGTGTGTGTGTGTGTGTGTGTGTGTGTGTGTGTGTGTGTGTGTGTGTGGTGTGGTGTGTGCGCTCTCTTTTTTTTTTTTTTCCCCCCCCCCCCCCCCCCTCCCCTCCTCTCCCCAACCTAATTCGAAACTTTCCCCGCGAAAGCAACAGTGTTTAAACCCGGTGGCCATTAGGCTAGAACGAAAACACCACCAGGCAAAACCTGGATCACTGTGTACAAGTTGTGATGTGCATTGACTGAAATGATTTTTTGCACGGTCAATGCCCGCAAAACCCTCGGATAACTCCAAACAAAACAAACAAACAACAACAACCAACATAAAAACCAAACCAAACCAAACCAAAAAACCACACACACACACACACACACACACACACACACACACACACACACACACACACACACACACACACACACACGGAAGAAAGCAGTTATTGTGTTTTGCCACGTACTAACAACAAAAACGGCAGCCGAAGTCCAGGATCACCTCACCACCCCTCAATACAGCCTGCCAGATGATGGCACAAACAAGGCCATATGATAGCACGAACCGGGCAAGATGATGGCACGAACCAGGCCAGATGATGGCACGAATCAGGCCAGATGATGGCACAAACAAGACCAGATGATGGCACGAACCAGGCCAGATGATGGCACGAACCAGACCAGATGATTGCACAAACCAGGCCAGATGATGGCACGAACAAGGCCAGATGATGGCAAGAACCAGACCAGATAATGGCAAAACCAGGCCATATGATGGCACGAACAAGGCCAGGTGATGGCACGAACCAGACCAGATGATGGCAAGAACCAGACCAGATACGAACCAGGCCAGATGATGGCACGAACCAGGCCAGATGACGGCACGAACCAGGCCAGATGATGGCACGAACAAGGCCAGATGATGGCACAAACCGGGCCAGATGATGGCACGAACCGGGCCAGATGATGGCACGAACCAGGCCAGGTGATGGCACGAACCGGGCCAGATGATGGAAAAAAACCCGGGCCAGATGATGGCACAAACCGGGCCAGATGATGGCGGGAACCAGGCCAGATGATGGCACAAACCGGGCCAGATGATGGCACAAACCGGGCCAGATGATGGCGGGAACCAGGCCAGGTGATGGCAGAACCGGACCAGATGATGGCGGTGAGGCGAGGATGTGACAGTCACCCCACTGAACAAATCGCCACGCCTAACTCAGGTGGAAACAGCTTTCATCATCGTACCAACGCAACCCCAGCTCGTTCAGTGATTGAGCCGCACACACCACTCAATGCACGCATGCACAAGTCTGCCGCTGGCAGTGCAGAGAAACTCATCAATGCACACAGACAATGGCGGCGCCATGTTGCGAAACTGGGGGAAATTCAATCCCTTGTCACTTTAGCAAAAGAAAAAAAAGAAAAAGAAAAAGAAAAAAAATGGTGTAATGAAGTGATGCATCATGAGCTGAGAAAAGGTAGAGGACGCACGTCAGTGTTTCTTCCAGCGTGTGTACAATTCCCCCCCCCCCACCCCCCCCCCTATCATTGGCGGGAGCCAAAGTTTTGTCGCAACAAAACACGTCTTTTTTCGCGACAAAAGTATGCTTGTCGCGACAAAATTATGTTTGTCACGACAAAATATTTTTGTCGTGACAAGTTATTTGTGTCCAGCTGTCGCGACAAAACTTTTGTCGCGACAAACATGGTTTTGTCAGGTAGGGAGAAGTCAGGTAGGGAGGTGTCAGGTGGGGAAGGGTCAGGTAGGGTGGGGTCAGGTGGGGAGGGGCCAGGTAGGGAGGGGTCAGGTGGGGAGGGGTCAGGCGGACCGGTATCTGCTCGTTGGAGTGTGTCCAAGACCGTGTAGGTGACTGGGAGACGAGGAACGTCTTTCTCAACGCCAGGGCCAGGACGGTGACGCAGCAGGCAGTGTGTCTGAGGGAAAGAAAGGGTTGACGTGGCCGACAAGGTGTGTGTGTGGGGAAGGTATCTAGATGTCGGCTGATTGCACGTCACCCGCTTACAGAGTCCATCTCCCTCCGCGACTCCCCTCAACCCACTCCCTCGTTCAAATCCCCCCCCCCCCCCCCCCCACCCCACCCTCTCCACACTCAGCACTGTTACCAATACAATACTATATACATCCGACGCCTGCTTCGCTGGAAGCGCCAGCTGGCTACTGCGGTACTCGTCGGGTCAACCCACTGCCCGACTCTTGTCTTATTTCCTCAGTGTTTGTTCCCCTCACTGAAAGCACATGCGCTGCAAAAACCACGCGAACCGAGCAAGCAGTCTTCCTGCAAACCAAGCAGTCTTCTTGCAAACCAAGCAGAACCTTCATCAGTTTGCAAACCAAGCTGGAAAAATAAACAGTCAAGTCCCAAAACGAAACTGTAAAGAAGAAAAGAAAAAAGGGTGAGTGTGTGGAATGGCGGAGAGGGGATGGGGGGGGGGGGGGGGAAAGGGGGAAGAACTCCGGAAAATACAAAAGGGTTACAATTAACGGCAAATCGAAGGGGGCAGAGGTAGGTGAGGGAGGGGGGGAGCGGGGGGCGAGGGGAGGGGGCACACGGCAACAACTCAGGACTGATGCAAAAGGTTTAATTAACAGCAACGTGAAGAGGGGTGGGGAGGGAAGGAAAACTGACTCCGGACTGATACAAAAGGGTTAATTAACAGCAACTTGAAAGGGGAGTAGAGGTAGGGGCGGAGGGGGGGAGGGAGGCGGGGGGGGGGGACTCGGCCGGACAGCACCTACCATCATTGTGTCTGCCACAGGGCCAGTCATGGCCACTAAAGACGACCAGACCAAAAGACCCCGCCGTGAATCGCCGACCGCAGGTCTTGGGAGAAAGAAGCCAGTGAGAGAGACGAGGAAAACCTGCACACCAATAGCGTCACTGGATTCTCTGCACCAACCAAGTGCCAGCCAGTCTCTGCGAGCGACTCTTCCAGTTCCAGCCAATGCCAGCGCCAGGAAAGAGGAAAGAAGGGGCAGCCGTGATCCTGGAACTCTGCTCTCTGTCTCTGTTCTCTCTGTCGATCTCTGCGGCTGCCAATGCTGTTCGTTCGTTGGCTGGATGGAGGGAGGTCTTGTCTCAGATTTCTCAGCTTATCACACACACCGCCCTGTCTGACTCGCTCTGTGAGCGCCGCGGAGCTAGCCGTCTATATCTCTCTCTCTATCGCTCGCTCTCTGATGCCTAGCACGTGCAACGCGTGAAAAGACTTGTTAGCGCGTGCTCCCAGCGAGCATGAACTGTGGCCCCGCCCCTCTCTTGCACTTCAGACCCCCTCCCCCACCCCTGGCCTCGTGACTGAGCAGAGAGGAACTGACATCCACCACCGAGCACACGGACGGCCACGTCACCGCTGACTGACGACATGTAGCCTTGCTGTACGTGCCAAAGCTGCCCGGCCCGACTCGTCGTCACCGAGTCACGGTCTTGCTGAGTGCCGCGCGGCACAGTGAACTTACCTACCGTTGCACAAACACAGCTGGAACCCTTCGATTTTTCACCGCCCAGACCCCCCCCCCAGTCAGTACAGTCAGAGACTAACTCTTGAGAAAATTATGGCTGCGGCTGTGCCGGCCGGCAACGGGAGGACGGCGGAGAAAGAGGATGGAGGGAAAGGGGGGGGGGGAAGGGGGAGGAGGGAGGAGGGAGAAGGAGGAAGGAAAAGAGAGAGAGAGAGAGCAGCTGTTGCCGTTTCCAAGGATTTTGGGGACACCGCGTGACGCGTTTTTCACGGCAGGGGAAGGAGGATCAATAGGTAAACTGGGAGGGAAGCAGGCTGCAGAGAGAAAGGGGAGGAAGTGGGGGGAGGGGGGCAGGGGGTAGGGGTCGGGTGGGGTGGGGGGGGCGGGGGGTTGGTAAACGTGCCGCAGCAACAGACCGGGATTCAGTGTCTGCTGGGCCAACCTATTGTCTGCGGCAGTCGTGCCAGCCGCCGCGCTGTATATACAGGGGGGGGGTGGGGACACCTGTTGCAGGCC